>CAJDSM010026094.1:0-16899 GCA_903981925.1 Ostrea lurida | reverse complement strand
TCGAATGAATATTGTAATACATGTACATGTATCTTTAGGAGAGGGACAAAAAAGTTGTTTAGAATTTGTTTCCAATCCTTTTGATTCAAAACGAACAACCTTAAAACCATGCAACGTCAGGTATTTACATATATTCACTTTAAAATTCGTTGCCATATTTTTCTTGAAAAGACCAATAATTTTTTTATACACCAACAGCATAACATACAAAAATAAGCTTTCTACATCAGAACTAGTCCAAACAAAGTTCAACCGAGCGCTACATGTAGCTTAATTTCATGTTGTGTCAAATTTTCTGCATCACTTACTACCAGTTTGTCGGAAAGGGTTTTTAACCCCCCTTTTCCTCTTCCCCGGCATTCTTTTTTTTCGATCACAGAAGATGTATTTTGTTACACCATGCAATAAAATATAGATCTTTCGACTAGTACTTTCTTTTTACTCGTTTCGCAGAACCCTATTTTACTTTGTTTGTACCGTCAATTTTGGCTAGCTGACAAATGACAAAATAATTTTGACTTCCTTTTAATCTGAATATTATTGATCGTTATCTCTTGAACGATCCTTTTACATTTTTTTTCTTCTTTTTTCAAACCTTGATTAAGAGCCTAGCATTTTTTATTCAAGTTGTTGTATCAAGAAAGTCTGAACTAGTGAACAGATGTGTTGGGGATGCCAAACACACAAGTCGTCCCAAAAACCTCTTTGATATGTCACACGATACCCTTTGCTAAGTTGTTTTTGCACTTAATGACCCTGTAACACCACCAGGCTGGACTCTACTTGTCAAGACCTAAAATTAGATATGCAACATGATATCCTTTGGGGGGAAAATGATTTTGCACTTAATGATCCCGGGGCTGAACTCTATTCTACGAGACCTTCAATTTGTTATGTCACACGAACTCTTTATTGTAAAGGCAAAGATAACGAACAGTGATCAAATCTTCGCAAATTCTACGCGGTCGCTATTAATGACCTTGTTTGCGATTACAAATTATGACTAAGTCATATGTTGACTGATTTGTTTCAAAACCCTTTGTAGACTGCCATTTTCCTACTAGATTTGACGGGACTGGTAATCCCGTTTACTTTATTTCGACTAAGGCTCACGGCGGTGTGACCCGGTCAGCATAGGATCCTTACTCCTCCATGGGACCTGATCCTGCCTTCGCTTTGTCGGAGGTCCGTGTTTGCCCTACACTTATTTTGTATATGTATGTTTTGGATTATGCCTACGTTTAACACCATGTTTATGACCTAAGTGCCTATTTATATCCCAAACAGAATACAAAAACAAGAGCCGGGCAAACACGGCCCCTGGACACATCAGAGGTGGGATCAGGTGTCTAGGAGGAGTAAACATCCCCTGTTGACCGGTCACACCCGCCGTGAGCCCATAATCTTGATCAGGTAAACGGAACAATCCGTAGTCAAATCAGTGTGTGAAAAACGGCTTAGCAATGGCTATGAAACACATCAGACAGCATTTTACACAATAGTAGGTCATACTGATAAACTAAATTGTTATAACGACCATAGAATTTACGAAATGCTGCCTTTAAACCCCTGCAACAACAACTTGTCTGTAAGTAGCCTGCCTCGATTCAAAAACTGATCATACGTAGAACAAGCTCTTGCGTATCGAATAAGTTGAGAGACATACACCATATACAGGTGATGATGGAATATTGCTACATAAATACGGGAAGTTGACGATGGAGAAGCGGAAATCGTCCCGTTTGTCATAAAGTTGAGTTATTGCACTTAAAGACCCCGGAGCATCTCCTGGCTGAACTCTGCTTGTCAAGTCCTTCAATTTAATATGTGACATGATACCCTTCGGTCATTTTTTTTTATTTTGCACTCATCCCCCTCCGGCTGAATTTTACTCGTTTATGTTGCACTTCACGACCCCGGAACACCCCCAGGCTGAACTCTACTCGTGGATACGTTCAATTTGATATGTCACACGATACCCTTCCGTCAATTTTCTTTATTTTGCACTTAATGACCTGGAACATCCCCGGGCTGAACAGTCATCTTGAAACTTTCAAATATGATTTCACCTCTTTGAGGCACCCTCTACCTGCCCAGAAAGATTTATCTTGATCGTTTAAAGTTTTTAGATAACAAGAGTAGAAAAAATGAAATTTTATATCAAATGGCGGTCATTTTGAAAATGGCAGCAATCTTGAAACATTTCAAGGTCACCAAAATTGCCAAAAAAGAGTTAACCATTCCAATAAGTGCAGCAATATATGACCAGAAAAGGAATTTCGTTTACTTTGGACAAAGTTGATGTTTTTTGAGAGTGTGTGTGGTAAAATGGCCGCCATCTTACAATGGCGGTGGTCACGTCAATTGTTATTTCATTAAAATTTCATTAAAATGCTCATTGTATGTATCGTTTTCCATTCAAATCCAAGCAGCCATCTTTGATATCTGAAAAGTGAATTCTTATTTTCAATGGCGGCCATTTTGAAAATGGCGACCATCTTAAAAATTTAGAGTCATCGTCCATCCCCTCAGGAATTTCTATTGATTGGTTGAGGCAATTCTCCGTAATCGTGAGGGCAATTTCATGCAAAAGTTGGAAGAATTATAAAACGGTGCAAAAACAATAAGTCGTCAAAACTCCGTTTTGAGCGACTTAATAATAATTTATCGAGAAACGCAGGATCAAGATATTGTTTCCCAGGGAAAGGTCCAACCCAAACGAGAAACATGCATTTGTCAAACCCTAAGCCCCGCCCCCATGCAGCATTATATAAGGGAACTTTCAATACTGACCCTTTGGATGTATGCATGGTCAGTTGTGGGCTTCGTTGAAATTGACTCGCTGCTTTCGACAATGTTAAAAGATGGACAGTCTATAAATAAATTTCAGGGGAGATCACGTGAGGCATTTTTGATCAGGCCATTAATCGAATATCACAAAGGTAATGGGATTGGCATCACTTTAAAATCAAACTAATAAATCGCATGAGCATAGAATGCAATTTGTGTCCATAACGTCATGATTCAACCAAGCTTCCTTCATTCAGTGAGCGGTGAACAGTACATTTTTGCTTTGGTGGACTGGAATGATTATACATTGTATCTACTTTTTCTATTGGGAAAACTACCACACAATTTTTATAATCGGAAGAAAGTACAATGTAGCTACAAGTATATTCTTGGTTTAAACAAGATCCAAGGCCAAGGTTAAACATTTTGGTACCAAAAGAAAGGTTTTGTCATAAGGGGTGTTATAAAGATGTTTTCCTGGCCATGATCCAAACACATCTCAATCTACACTTCTCGAAAATACTTGCTTTTTAATATGACTAACCATGGCCCTGCTGTCACCGAGAAGATTTTCCAAAGATTTATCCTATATTTTCCTATGCGAAATTTATAGCCCCTATTTTGGCCTCACCCTAACTTTGGGAACCACATTTTGAATTTTCACTACCTGGGAATGCTTGCATATCAATATGAGTAATAATGGCCCTTAGTCTACCTGTTGTTCTGAGAAGATTTTCACTATATTTACCGCCATGTAAAACTTCTTTGACCCCTACTGTGGTCGGGAGGGATTATTTGAACTGGAATCAACACTGTCAGGAAGCTTTCAAACAAGTTACAAGTTCCGGCACAGCGGTTCTAGAGAAGATTTCTATATGACTCCCATCTTTTCCTCTTCGGGGAGAGAGCAGGGCGCTTCTTCTTCCTCCTGTGAAAGTGCTGGACTCCAAGGGGAGTGTAAATATGCACTGACGCATGCTAAGAACGGCTAAAAACCTTTCGACAATTTTACAATTAAAATATGGATAAAACACTTTGTCTGGTATCTCAATGACTGGATTATGCTGTCTGAGTGGAAGTCAGCAGCATGCGGAAGGCCTCGATGGAACCAGCCGTCCTCACTGAAGATGGTAGTTTGTTTCCAGTCGCGGATTGTGCGTGGGAAGAAGGAGTTGTCGTATACTTCTTTGCCCGCGGAGAGTTGGAGATACTTCCAGGCTCCTCTTCTTCAGATGTTCCCTGGTGTTAGATAGGTGGGAGCATATATGTCGACTTGGTCATGCAAGATCATGTAGAGCATGATGAGCCCAGCTATAAATGTTCTACGGCGGCCAACAAGGGTGTCCCATTGCAACTGATGGATCATACATATGACGTTTACCGAAAAATGATTTGTGTCGTGTTTGATTCAAACCAAGTGTTTCACGAGGAGGAGATTTTTAAGTGATGTTATAAATATATTTTACTTGTTCTTTGTCATCTCCACTTCAAAAAGGGTGTGGCACTTCATTTTGATATACTTCAATCGATCTCTTTGTCCAAGCATGCTTTTTTGACAATTTTGATTGAAAGTAGCTCTATGGATCTAGAGANGGATAAACTTCAATCAATCTCTTTGTCCAAGCATGTTTTTGTGACAATGTTGATTGAAAGTAGCTCTATGGATCTAGAGAAGAAGTCTAAAATGTTATAGTTTACGGACAGTACGGATAACGCCAAACAAAACATGATCAGAAAACCCCACTTATCTTTCAGCTCATGTGAACTGAAAAAGATTTGATGAAATTCTGCAGATGGTAACAAAAGAAAAGATTTATAGAAAACTAGTTTCGACGGAAAATTACATCGTTAAATCAGTTTCTATTTAAACTGCACCACTTTCACTGTATGCAAATATTCCTCTTTGTCACTGATCGAATCCACCTAACACTTTTAAAGCTCACCTTTTCAACACAATTTTTAAAAAATTATTTTGGACAAAATGTATAAATTTTTCTTTACTAATTAAGTTGAATTACGTATTCATCCTTCACTTGGAAGGCAATTTAAGCGATTGCAAATTCCCTGTGCACACGGCTCAATGAAGTGGTACTACATCTCGAGGTAACAGACTCTGTTTCTAGGACAATTCATTGTCCGTTTTGTGGTGCATGCGTATATGTTTGAAATTATGGCTATGTATTTGATGGTGTCATTTTGTATGCTTTTTTTTGTACCTGTACATATCTTAATCTTATTGGTATATGTGTTTGGATTGTGTATTCTGACAATTATGACTCAGGGTCACTTGTTTGTCATCCATATTGGGTTTTTTCAACTCAGATGCATAATATATAACGTTTAGGTTTTTGTAGTCAAATAAGTGTACGGAAACGCTGCTTTGGGTCATGTTTTATTCTTACTAATGTTTATTTATTGTCATTTATTCTATTTATTTCGACTGTATATACGTGTGCCTTTTTGTCATTTACTGAATTTGTATTTGAATACATGAACATTCTTATTCCTTAAAGTGGGTGTTACTCTTTTGTTTTCTTGCCTGACAAACCAACATAAATATACATGTACATGTATTTGGAAATAACCAATTTAAACAGCATAAGATTCTGATAATTAAGCTTTATTTTAAGTCGGCGTGTCATCACAACAAAGGCAGTTGAAGCTCCATGGAGCTTTTACACCGACATATAACATAACAACGAAATAACAAGTAATGAGAAAACAACAGTTGTATTAGAACAGGTAGATTGATTAAACGTAATTCCACCATATTTAAAAGTTTCCTTTCCATATGAGAAAATCAATGAAAAATCAAAAGTTATTTTTGATTAAAAGCTAAATTTAAATTAAAACAATTCAACACATCGATGAAAAATAGAACATACAACAATGACAAACAATACATCACAGATTAACTTGGTTGCATTGCAACTCATCACAGATTGCTATCAAATTAACTAAGAATGATAAAGTTATTAAATTAATAAAAGATTCTGGTTAAAAGAGAAACTAGAAAAGTAAAATGAATATTGTAAGTTACAGTTAAGTAATGATAAATTTAAACAATGATGAAAAATAGAATAACAATGAGACAGTACATCACATGAAGCCACATCACAGATGGACTAAATTAAACTAAACTCAAAACATGAAAACAAAGCAACAAAACATGCAGCATAAAACAAAAAGCAAGTAAAATAGAACAAAAACACGCATGTTACAGCGCTCAAAACAGCAGACATCAATAGGGTATATGCATGTACATGTATATACATGTATGTGTGTGTAAGTGCATGCACTTTGTGGCTAGCTTTCCTCTCGCCCCTCTTCTCCATGGAGTCTGAACTTGATTAAAAAGGTTTAATCAAATCTATAGGTACATGTATTTCACATTACAAGGAGTACAATTCGTGGATCTTTTGCAATGACTAGGTCATGCAATGTCTCTATTAATTAGTAAAATTAATATCCTATTTATATGTGGTCATGTTTTATATCTCTATTCAAAAATCACATTTTGATCACTATCATTGCAAACAATTGTCATTACCTATTTACTTATAATTACATTGGAAAGTATCAACTTTTCAGTTCAATCATAATTAAAGTCACGCTAGCGGAAAAGAACAACCTAAAATATATGGGGTTTTTTTGTTTTTCATTTTGTAAGTAGATATAGAAAAAGAAGGGCGAAGGTGGTATAAGTNTGTTTTTTTTGTTTTTCATTTTGTAAGTATAATAGAAAAAGAAGGGCGAAGGTGGTATAAGTTCTAGTAATTGGCATTCGGGTTTTGAGATTATCCTTGGTTGAGCAGAATCAATTAAAAATAAACAAAAAGCGAAAGATGGAATGAATTGCAGCAGTATAGATAGGGTTATTATCTACAGGACACAGTAAAGAGTGTTTGTACCATGCTACATTGCAGCAAGAGGTCTGTTAACAGTTACACTTTCTATATTCAGCATACTCAAGGGTGCGGTGTGTGAAAAACAACTTTTTGCTTTTGCTTGGTCTAGTCGTAAACTAGAACGGATAAGGGGGATTTTTTGTAAAGACTAAAACCAATCCGGTCCAGTAGTAGCGAGTTTTCCCCCCCTCCCTTTCTCTTGTTACCCTGATTTATCCTTTAATGGGCCAAAATGTTGAGGATTGTGACGTTTGCCATACTTTGTATTTTGAATTTATTTTAAATGGACGATTGTTTTCATTTGCCTGCAATATTTGTTTGACACATCGTTTTTAAATACTTTCTGTTCAACATTTCCCACTTATGCTAGATATTTTTTAAAAATACAACATAAGTACACGTACATTTATCAATTGTATTTATTCGTATGTCTATATAAAAATAAAAACTTCTGTATTATGCGTTATGTTGATTAAAATACAAGTATATTTGAAATATATCAACACTCACGAATAATCAGATTTGACAAAAACTGAGACTCTGATAACAATTAAGGTCAATTATTATCAATACCGATGTTCATCAGATAATATAGAGAATTGATTGGCACACAAAACGATTGGAGTGGAGAGAGGTGATTTCTTTTAACACGGACATGCAATCCGTAGAGCAACAAACAATTTATCCGTATTTCGATATTATTTAAGGAGAGAGATTGCATTCGTAGAGATAATCCCTGAACAATCTCATATTACAGATCTAGGAATTTAACAAGTCCTGAGAATCTTGTACGCACCAACATATTAAGCACTAATGAAGGCAATGTATTACGAATATACATGTGTATATAGTGAATTATTACATGTGCCAGTACATGTAAATCATAAAAAATAGATAAGATATCATTCTTTTACATGACACGTACCGGTATTCTGTTTACAAAGAGATCAGATAAAAACCTCTTTTTAATACTTTCTATTCAACAAAATATCACAGGCAAATAATGTCTTACAGATCAAAGCTAATCCCGAGAATATAAAACATATTCCTGTTGCAACTGTCGAAGGTGCATATCGTCCTCTTGGTCTGTTCCTTTGTAGAATTCATCTTCAGTTTCGATCCCTCTCTGTTTCTGATTCGCTTTTCTCTTGGACTTCGATTGATGCGGTTCACCCGATTTGGAAAATCCCTGTTGTTGGGAACCCCTTGGTGAACTTTTCGGAAATTTGCGATTCCGTGAAACTATGGGGAATTCCTCCGTTTCATCCACGACACAGCCCAGTCTAGCGTAATGATTAATCAAATTGTTCCACACAGAATCGCACGACAGTAAATTTTTGTTTCCTGTAACAAAATGCCATATATATTACATGCCAGTTGAGGTTTAATTGCTGCTTAATATAAAAGTGATTGAAACTTCATTTTCTTATTCATGACCTATCATGTGAATTTTCCAAAATTAATTAATAAAATGCTGAAAGAGATGTTTGTCAAAAATTGTGACAGCAATCCATATAAAAATTTTATAAAAAACAAATACACATCCCTTGATGTTTTGGACAGGGATAAGTTAAAGCCAGATAAACAGCCATCAGATAGCGAAACATAGAAAAGGACCAAAAGCGATGAAAAAGTGTTAAATACATTCCAGAATCTGTGCCTGGGGGAAATATTGAAGGCAAGATAGCCCGAGAGATAACTAATGAAGGATTACATGCTAGAGCAAAGACAAACAACATCAGCAACATCATATGCAAAAGAAGACGGAATTGGAAACCACCAAGCACTGTGCAGTAGCACTGACCTGGAAACCAGAAGGTAAAAGAATGAAAGGAAGGCCAAAAACAACATGGTGTAGAACAACAGAAAAAGAAAGAAAACAACTGGGATGAAAAAGTTGAGTATAGTCAGGATGGTCGCCAAGGACAGGAAAAAAATGGAAAAGTGGCAAGAGGGCCTTATATGCTAACAGGCATGAGGAGGATAGGTGAGTTAAACAGATATAAAAAAAAAACCACATCTGGCCTAGAAAAACTTAAACTATAACAAAGGCTCTTCACAGCAGACCAACCCTTCTTCATATGGCATTTTGTGACAAATCTTATGCTAAGTTTGCAAGTACTAGTAAAATAAGAATACGGTGGATTTTCAATTTCAATTCCAATGACTATGCGTTGTTCTTTTTTATATTTAACCCTGAAAACCAGCAACAGGGAAAATTTTGGAATAAAACTATAAATCAATCTCTTTTTTTTATCTCCTCCTAATGCACCGAGTTTTCATTCCTTTTTTTTTAATCAACAAGACCTACAGCTTTACATAAAATTTCATTCTTGAAAGTCTCGAGATAAAATTGATAACGACTTGTTACACAATATTCACACACAGAGATTTTGGAATTTCTCTTCCTGGTCTCGACGTACAGCCTTAAAAATTCACAGAAACAAAAGACAATATACAAAGGATCATTCCAGCAGGGCTGACAAAATTTGGAGGAAAAAGTATTTACAAAATATGAAAAATTTTCCGTTTCATTTCAGCATTTGTGACCTTGTTACATTTATCCTTGTGAACCAGTGGAAACTAGAATTTAAAAGTTGTCCATACTGCATGGTCAATAAAAAATTATATAAATCGATCAAGATATTTTTCATAATGCAGAACAAATGGACACACAAACAAACGAACAAAAGGACAAATTAATACATCTCTTCTCAACTCAGACTTTTAGATGTGTTGATGTGACATTTTGGAATAATTCAATGACCGATTAACTGAACATTGTAGATGTACCTCTGTGCTGAATTATGTTTCTTTATATTCAATTATATACACACACCGGTAATTCCATTGAAATCCATCATATAACCAACCCACATGTTTCAATTATTGAATAAATCTCCAATCCCTATGTTTTAATTAATGAAGAAATTTCCAAGAAATCTCCAATATTCATGTTTCAATTAATTAAAAAATCTCCAACACCCAAGTTTCAGTTTAAAATAATGAAGACATCTCTATCATAAACGCAACCCCTATTTTTCGATTAATAAAGAAATATCTGTCAAAATTAATGACGAAATTTCTACAATACATGTAATTAATGAAGAGATTTCTATAATGCACCCAAACCCCATTTTTCAATTAATGAAGAAATCTCTATTATAATTAATGAAAAAAATCTAATCTGAATGTTTCCATTGATAAAGAAATATGTGAGATACTTGTACATCTATATAACGTTCTCAATTATCTTTGCTAACGAATCTTGGGGACACTTGTCGGCAAGCTCTACTAAACAACAACACAAACCTATAATGATGAGTCCCCTTCTTGCCCTGGTCAGGGCGACGTTTATCTGATGTTCATCAGAAATGAAACCGAGGCTCTTTTTGCACCATCCCCAGGTGGGATTCTTCTCTATACGATAGCGCGGCAAAGACCGAACTGTACTGAAAATGACGTAGTTCCACTCCCCACCTGACAGGAAAGAAGTTTTTTGTTTTAAAGTGTAAACTGTTGGGTTAAAACTACAGCCCATTTTGTTATTAGTGAACAGGGTTATATATTTATACACACCGTGATTTTACTTACCTTGGCTGGCCACCACCGTGTTCACATTGATCCCCTCTGCTATTTGGGACACGGCTGTTCGGATCTGATGGCACTGAGCGTTGTATTGTGACATTATATTCAGATTCTCTTTGTCCTTTAAGTCAAGTCTCTCGTGCTGTATCAAGTGCTTCAATACCTTGACCTGAAAACTGACTTTCAGTTAACTTTATATAAAGATCTTAGTTTGCAAATACACCCTGCAACAGGATCAGATGCTGTCTTTCACACCATACTGTTAAACCATTCTTTATACACTGATTTTGACTACGGATTACTGACTGTTAGCAGGGGACGGTTTAGTATTACACTTAGAGCTTAAGGAATCTCCCGTATGAGCTAAATTNGACTGTTAGCAGGGGACAGTTTAGTATTACACTTACAGCTTAAGGAATCTCCCGTATGAGCTAAATTACCTCTCTTAAATTGTATGGAACTTCATACCTCTGAGAAGTATATCATTTTACATAATTTTGCTGCTTTCTGTCTACAATTACTAGCAAATCATTTCAATGATCCTTGTGAAAGACCTGCAAAATTCATATATACTGTGTACTCCGCTTATACTGAAATTGGTTTTATTTAACTACATGTACCTGTTATATTGAAATTTAAAGTAAATTCCTAGTAGCATTATTTAAATAGCTCTTAATGAACTTTTGGTAACATGAAGAATTCAGGTCGGTACCCTGAATGGCAGTTAATTAACTGAATATTGTGAATCTGGCTCAACTCACCACTTTGTTTACTTCTTGTTTTATTGCTACAAGATTGTTCATTCCCTTCCTCAGTGGGAAACGGTTAGTATATTCTTCAATCCCTCCACATGACAAAACACAATAGGAATCTTTCTTTCTGTTGATGCCATTATATTCAGAGGTTTTGAGGATGTCGCAACTTTTGGAGCAAGACTCTGTCAGAATCTTTCCTTCGGTCAACATTGATTTTATGGAAAACTCGCATATATCTGGATGTGCGAAAAGAACATGTAGTGGTTAACTAATTTTAAAAAACCATAGGTTTATTCCAAAATCATTTGTCATTACTTGAAAAATATCACGATACGTACCATACGATACTGAATTTGAAGCATATTTGCTCGTCAGAATATCTTTTCAAATAAGTACTTTCTACACCTAGCTCTGCTGGCGTAATTAGATTTCAGCAGCAGGTTGAGTGCATGGGTCACCAATCAACACTACTTGTTTTGCTTTCGTAGCAATTAATGGCAGCAATGCTTCTGGTCTCCGTGCAATTCCTGCCTCGTCTTATGATAGCTGTCTGAATGTTACCACTGAGAGTTTTATAATCTTGGATCGCAGCAACTGCCGTTGTGCAGAAAAACATTGATTGTTTGATTTCATTGTGATGAGACTCGCTTGTAGGGTCTTACTTTTTCAGAAGTCTTCTAAAGTCGCAGTACGTAGTTCCCCATGTCTCGTACATTACAGAAACAGTTCCATCGAACCTTCGATTTCTTCAGAAAACGGCTTATCTTCTCAACACGATCAGATTATGCCACTGATATGCCCTTTCAGTATCCGGATCGCGTTGGATTGTTTTCGCAGAATCTTTTTTGATAATGTTACCAAAGCGTTGGAAGATTTATGTTCAGCAGAATTCCCATAAAGTCGAACTATATCTGGGCATTCCTCTTTCGTACTTCTGAAGCATCCATTCTGTTTGCACATGAGTACTTTGTGCTTAGAAAATGGCAAAACAGTTGCTAAAACATCTTAAGGAATAATCAATATATTACATATCAGCACACTATGACAAAATATACCTAAGAAAGTCATTCTCGACCATGATACCAAAATATCATATATATCACGCAATACGTACGCTTAGAACATTTTTTATAGTTATTCAATTTGTCAATTACACCTGGTATTTAATTCATTCGAAATCAAACCAACACGAGCGCGATTATTATATAGCACTATGCACTCTCACTTTAAAAATCAACAATTCACTCAAAAGACAACACTGCTGTATAATTTGTCTCAACTTTTCTTTAATCAATATAAGATGTCCCAGATCAATTTTTAAAGCAAAATAACTTTGAACCCTTATTATGGTGTGTGGTTTTCAATAGTTCCATACATAACATTTGCCTATCACAAATAACAGGCATACTTCCTCGACCCAGATACATGAACAGGCACTAATAACCATACACACACAGCTATGTAGTTGACCTTGACATTCCACAGGACATTGAAAAATGATAAGCCAAATTACCAACATTCAAAACACAGCGTACCCAGTTGATGATCCTACCTTAATCAGCATTGTTTTTAATTTTGAACCCACAATATGTTGACAGTACGGACAATATAGCATTTGCACAGAGCCATAGCATTATATACGTCGACCTCGCTGTATCACGACCCCTGCATACCTCCATTAAATTTCCAAGCATTACTAAAAAACTAGAAGCTGAACTCGCCTAATGCATCGCACGGATTTTCAGGTGACGATCACCTTGCACAAAAACCCAAAATAAGCTCAAGCTAAAGACACGAGGTGACAGATAAAAAATGAGCCGAATCTTGGCGGTCTCTAGATATGAATAATTTATATCGATCGGTGTTTACTATGACAGTCCATCTATTTATTTGGTTTGTCCACAAGAACACCTTGCAATCATCTCGTTGCCTTATCCTCATTGGAAATTCAATTTGTCGACCAGGTACCAAGCCTTTATGCCCAGGTGTGTGTTTTCCAGTACCTTCAGATTTTTTTTTCAAATAACAAGATCAAAGTTTTATCTTAAATCACTTTTCTTTGCATAAAATAATTAACAACATATACTTTCACACGCACTGTTCTCTCCACCGTGATTATCAAACTGCTACAAAAGCAATTTTGGTCTAACATAGAAATCACTCTTGGGAATGTATAAGATCCTACCTGGAGTCCATGTATCTAAACTGACAGGCAGACAGTCAACAGATGCTCTATTCTCTCTTCTGGATTCATTGTTTTTAAATGTTTGGAATGTTACTTCCTATGTTTGTTGGATGCAATACCTATACCATAGATCTGTGTGAAAAAATCAATATAGTAGCATTATGATTGGTCGGAAGTGTGCAATTACGTTTAACAAATAAAACTTAAGAATTTAATGTGGTTGTCCGCAACCTTACCCAAACGTATGTATTTTCCTTTTTAATGCAATCTCTTTGCAAGATCAGTCGATTGTCGAGACATTGAACGGATGGCTTCTGTACGCCTATTAATTCAAAAATGAAAGACAGGAATATCAAACTCATAGCCTCATTTTCTGTAGATTATATTTAACTGATTAAACCTAAAGGTCTATCTTTTGTATTATATATACTAGTTTATCAGTATTGATGAAAACATCTTACGTGTCCTGTTTCGGAGACTTTTGGAATATATTTCTACCAGAGCAAATGTATTGCTTTTATCATCGTACAGCATTGCATCACTGGGATTGCTGCTGTCCGATGCAGATAAATCATCACTTAAATCGACTCTTTTGTAATATTAATTTGCTGCTTGGGTGCGCAGTAGTCTGTCAGTTGTTCACGCATATGGATCTTTTCAACTCCATTTAACTTGTCCATGAAGATGCCACAACTTGATTTTCATTAATTGGGGGTCTTTGAGCAAAGTCGTTCCAACTGGTTTATGCACAAGGTTCTTGATCGTCAACACAGAAAGTTACTGGTTTATTAAATACCTCTTTGACAGATGCATTTCACCTTGTAAGATAAATTTCTCTTGACCATTCTGTTAAATGCATATCTCTTGGTCACCAGAATCTCCTTGAAGAAAAAATACCACATCTCTCTTGATTCAAATTGAACTTGACAATGTTGACTGAAAAGAGAATTATTGTCCACTGCAAGAACGCTCATGTCCTCAGATGGCAACCAACCGGTCCAAAATTTGTTCGTGTGATTACACCATCTTGGTTTTCAGAATGGAATATTTTGAGAAAGATGACTTGGATCACGGTTTTGAAGCAATTTTATCTGTTGTCACATCAAAACGTGCATTTGATGAGTGAAAATCCCCTCTGATGGTATCTGCTAACACCTCGAATACACACTAATTTGTCCACGGGAAAAAGATATGCGTACTCCAATCCCTGGTTGATAACATTCCACTCTCTACTTTCTGATTGAATGTTCAAGAACTGTAATTTTTACAACGTACACCTTAATTAGTCATGTTTATCTCAATCTAAAACCAAATGGTCTCCTCTTCTTTTTCTCTCAGTTAACCTTTTTCTTAAGACTACAATGATTCCCTCTCATGACCATCTTTTCAGACTAGTCTTTCCAAATTCTGAGTTATAAACTTGTCTTGTGTGTGATTTATGTTTGCAAAACTTATTCTCTAGCTTCAAGGTGTAACATCCTTCCTTCTGACTAGGTTTGTCCCAAGTAATACATCCACTAATGTCTTTTCGCAACCACTCAGAACATGTTCATTCTTTTGGATCTTGTTTCCTTGATAAAAATAGGTGTTTTCGCTCAACTGGAGCTAAATTGCATGGAATCTCTTTACACATACTGGCAGTGATTCTTTAAACCGCAGGTTATTGTGATCTTATCATTCGAAAGAGATCCGCTGCTGGATTATGCATGTTATCACACGGACAATTCCCTAACAAGTCCATGCCGCAATCTGGTGGGTTTCTTCTTCACATTTAATAGACGAGGCGAAGTCACCAGAAAACCAAGAATCACAAAGTGTCTAATTGTTTTGGAAATTGTTATTGTCTCTATCGCTTGATATGTTTTTGTCTGCACACTTACATTCTTAACAATTCCACAGATTGCGCATCTTACTCTATCTACCTCTTCGCTGGCTTGCTATACTAATGGGCTCTACATTCATAACATTGTTATAAAGAGTCACGATATCTTCCCAGGAGTACATGCTCTTGACATCTTAAACTCTATTCATAATTCTTATTGGTTACATCATATATAAACCACTGGCATTATTCACATTATTTTTGATTCTTTAGTGTAGCACTGTAAATAATAGAACGTACTAACGTCATTTAGTTAAGAAAAAGTATGTGATAATTATTTTCTTTCCCTTTCTATAGCTGCTCCCACTAACATCGACTAGACATAGTCAAGGTGGCTAGGATTTTCCTGAATATTATTGATCATCCACTCTTTCCAATAGAGCTAAGATCAATATATTGTCATATGGAGTAGAGCCTGTACATATGGGTGTAGACAAATCGTAGGTGCCTTTGATTTACTTATATCCATACAATATCATTATTTTGCCTTACTATTGTAGTCCTGACACAGAAATGCAGTATCCTTCTAACGTATTTTTCTTATTAACAATTCGACAAATCATACTCTGATTATTCTTCATATCATGACATGCGCTTGACTTTGTAGGTAGTCACTATTCTTGAATATTTCTATAATTCATAAACATATATTAGGCTTGGTCTTACTTCCCTCCGCCAGTCTCTTAAGGAATGCGCAATTTGTAGAATTTTGTCTACCTAATCTTCTTGTGACTTGATAGCGCGTCTGTTATCAATTATTGCCTATTCTTGTGAAGATGTTCTTATCCTTGGCGCATACAGCACGTAGTTATACTGCGGTATGAGCAATATCTTCCACAGATACTTGTCATGAGTTTACATATAACCTCATGCTTAGTTATACAGAGTGGAATATCTGCAAATTAATCCATATGTAATAGCTTTCTTTTAATTCAAAACTGAATTTTTGTTACTACCGTTTAGTAGGTATACTCAGATGAAAAAAAATTAGCACATTAGGACATTTTTAGCTCTATGCACGAAATTAATAGACACCTACTACGAGATTTTGCTATCTTAAACAAGCATTTAATGATTGGCTATAGCCACGTTCCTTGCCTGATTATCCATCAAAGAGGTGGCCTATGGTACATCCCTATTTACAATAATCTTTTGACTTCTTCCATATTCTTGACACATTGGCTTTGATATTCTGAATAGTACAAAAAACATTGAAGGTCATAAATTAGCCATAATGAAAAAACATTATGTTCACTGTTGTGATATTCCTACTATCATTTCTCAGCGTGAAGTAAAATCATGGCCATCTTACCAGTCGTTCATCCGCAAACTCCTGAGAATGGGTACATATACTAATGCATATGGTCTTATAATTAGCGTACACGCTCATGGCTCAGCAACTAATAATTGATCAAGTAAGGATTTGTCTCATGTCCTTGGGTCGTAAAATACAGCTCTTTATCCTGAAGCCTTTTCTAATTCTCTATTTGCGTCACCCATCACCATTTTCACTAGCATAACTGACAAGCTGCCAATACACCTATTAATCTCCTATGGAACCTATATTACCAAACGTCTCACAGGTTTTGTTTGGTCGCTCGTCTACTTACAATGTCATTATTCATGTCTTAATCTCTCGATAGATCATAAGCTGCAAGAGTATGTAAAAATAAGAAGCATTGGCCAGACATCTATTCAGGTAACAGTCTAAAATGAATTCAAACTCCGGTAATAAAAACTCCGCTGATGCTGTATAATCTAGTTCCCTTATTATCTCTCATTTTTCTATTT
>CAJDSM010026091.1:40980-57745 GCA_903981925.1 Ostrea lurida | reverse complement strand
CTTTGTTACTTCGCCATTTTATATGTATGGTTTGTATATCCTAATTTTTCGATGATACCAGTACATGAGCAATTTTGTCTGCTAATAATGTAACGTTAACACATGCAGCATAAATATTTACAGGTATGAGCGGGAATCGAACCTATGACCTCAGGTCAGAAAGCGAAGAGTGTCCGGGTTGCACAGAGGTAGCGCTCTCGCTTCTCACCACTGCGATCCGAGTTCTATCCCCGTGGTCGGCAGTGTCATTTTGTGAATGTTAATCTCTCATCACTACATTCTCAAATTTATTGAACAGCACAGGACCAGTCTTCCTAGGCACAGGAAATTGAAATGACAGATACAATAAGTTTGAGTTCCACCTTGTGACAATCTCTTATGACAAGAAGATTTACCCTCTCTCCATTTTGGAGATCCAAAAGTGGAGGATCCAGAATCCAGAATCAACATTTTACACCAAGCCGTAAACGTGACGCTTGAATACGATCAGATCGTCGTTCTATAAGTTAGGACTATTTCGATTTTGAACTTCATATATTTACATCATGAAATAAATCCAAGTAGCTGACAAGCAGCAGCAACCACTCATCCATTCTGATCCGTTATCAACTTGCTTTTTTGGCTGGATACCGATAAGAATTGTATTGAATGCCTTCCTGAAAAATTTGTTTGATTTATATTTTTGTATTTTAATCAATGGGAATAATATCTTGGGAAATAAGAAAAATTAACGAAAATTTTCTAATACCATATAATACATTTTGAAATCCTCCCTGCCCTTCACAGGAGGAAACTCCGCACAGCACACCCACCCCCCTTGATGCTCCGTTTCAAATGTGATACATTTCTAGATCCCGCCCTTGCACCGTTCTGATCGTCGTCGCTGTACAACCGATTTTGCACGTTTTGCGGTCTATTTTAATCTCTTTATGGTTCAAAGTACTGTGAATGTCTCTCCACATCCAATCTAAATAGGCTGTGGGTTCTGACCTCACACCGCGTGCATTGTAAGAAACGGATTGCTAAACACTTGCCGGAGAATGTCGTGTTGGTCTTTTAGTCCTCAGGTGACGATGTTTCCCAACATGCTGTATTATTATATCTGTGTTCTGTCTATCCAAGGCTAGATGTAATGAAGCATAAACTTGTGGATGATTTGAATTCTTTTGTTTCTCGTATTTAAGAAAACAGTAACATGGTAAAATTGATTGAAAGGAGTGCAATGTCTATAGGGAGCTGTGATGCCCCTAAAACTGATGTTTAAATTTAAACATAAAATGCTTCTTTGTTGGTTTATTGGGTGTAAAGGAAACTAGCATTGCAGAAAAAATTTCATAATCCCGAGTTAGCGGTTGTGGAATTTTTTTTCTGCAACATTTAGTTTCCTTCACCCCGGGGCCTTCATCACTCAATAAACCAACAAAGAAAGCATTTTTTAGTTTATTATTTATATTTTCGTGCATTTTCCTAAACTATTATAAACTGATTACCATAATGTTGATCATTTGTTATTTTTAAACGAAGCAGCCAATCCAACTTTGAACCTTGGAATCGGCTCCCATATATGGTAATGACCATGCGGATATGTGACTCTACCAACTGGATCCAACTAGTTTTGCTAACAAAACATGCATTTAATGGATGATAAATGCGCATGTCAATTTTTCCAAAGGAAACAATAGGAGAATTTTAAAGACACTTCAAGTGAATGTACAACACCCACAGAGGCCGAGTGTTCAATGCAAAAGCAACGTTGAATTGCGTGCACTGCTCAATAAATGAACATACCGGTACGCTAAAAAAAGAGCATGAAGATAATGTAAAAAAATAAATTAAAATAAATGTATAATTAGTTTATTTAATACAATACTAAATTGCACACAATCGTTTTTATATGCATGTTGTATTTCATTCTGAGATCAAATTCAGGACACGTTAAGACAGAGACAAAGATCTGGCAAGATAATTTACTGATGGATTGGGCACAAAGGAAAGATGTATGTAGCAGACTTAGTTTAAATCTGATTGGTGATTTGTCCGACTCAAAGAACAAACGCCCACACATTGAAATATAACGTAAAGGACGCATACACACTGACCTTGTAAAATATATTTGAAACCGGTTTAATGTCACAGTCCTCGTATTGTGATGCTTTTGAAAAATAAATAGTTTTGAAATCATTTCTCGAGGCCTTGATTTTCAAGTCTCATGAGGACACGCACTGAAAATCCTTTTCAAATAACAATTATCTCGGGAAGTAACAACTGAGCCTTCAACCCATGTCGTTTATAAAAAGTTTAATAAAATCTTGTATCCTATCCAGTGCACATGTATATTAATGCCAGTGATATATCAAGTTAAAACTAGTTTTAATGTAACATATAGTTAGATTCACATGAATGCTATATTATGTATATATGCACATATTTTCAAATTAACAATAAAAATTGAGCCGGCACATACATATGTACATGCATGTTGTGAGAAGAAACTGAAGAACCGTTTTCACCTGTAATTGTAACACATGCTGTGCACACAAACGTTAATCAAGAAGGAACGTCATCAGAATATATTCAAAAACCATGACGCCTTTTTTAAACAATTCTGATAACCATTTTTATGCATTACTAATAGACAAACCAAGGATTCTTTTCAAACCACTCTTTACACATGTACTCATTTCAAATTTTATCACACATCAACCCTTGAACACTAAATAGGTTATATATTGCACCGGTGCCCTCTTCCGGTTCATAGTCAAACACTGTTTTATTGACACAAACCGCGTGCGATGGTATATTCAAAACTGCTGTGGTATCAAAAAGTTAAAGGTTTTAAAAGTAAAACCGGAATGACCTTTGTTGTCATGGGGACGTCTTCTGAACGTCAGGATATTATGGAGGAAATCCTAAAGCTACCAAGCCAACAATGTTCGGTATTTTCTATAAGACTCTCCGTCCACCAACTCGTCACATACTTTCGGGACGGCTCGGGGTCCTTGTGTCTGCAGGATTGGTAAATTGGTTGACATACTGTTCGGTTCTCTTTTCTTTCTTTTAGTCACTGTAAGATGGTGTTCAGTAAATGATAGGTGCTTGGCTTCCGGTGACAATTTTCCTATGTTTTGAGTTCCTGAGTGATGGGAATAAGCGGTATCCCCGACTCACTTTCAGTAATCTTTGCGTTGTTGGTTCAAAAACGTCCAAATTTTTGGATGCTTGAATCAATATCAAGAGCAGTTTCCTTTTAACGTGTTCCCATTCAAACAACCGTGTTTGGTTGTGAAAGAAATACTTTGGGTATTTCAGGTTTTCCTTTTTCACTGTTCTTCAGGCATCGCATCAAGGGTCGCATATTTCCATGAATCACTCGAAATCATTCTTCTAACAACGACGTCAGACTCACTTTAAAAGCGAACGGTGATCATAAATAGGTCCCATTGAATATCAATTGGATACTCTGTATGCCAAACGGGTCCCGCCCTGGAATCCTTAGGGTTAATAGAAAATCACTCAGAGTGTTCAAGTATGAAGCTTGGAAAAACCTGTTGCTTGTTGCTGTCGTCACTTTTTTACCGTCAAGATGGAACTGAAAATCAATCAGTATCATAGTTACCTAGTTGGGTAGGAATACCTGACCACTAGTAATCGGTTTGCGCATGCCCACTTCAAATATCATCGCCTTTAGTCGGTAACAGTGGTTCCTGAGCATACCATTCCGAATATACAATCGTAAGTCTTTTTCCCGAACCTCTCATGGCCACAGGGTTCCACATCTACGCTCTTAATATAAGCGCATGGGATGGACAGTCGATCTCAGAAATGGCTACTTTTGATGCTCCCAACGGCAAAAGTAGAATCGGTGTAAACGATGTTGTCTTCGCCCGAGCCGTCCGCCTGAATAAGCAATCCCCTATGTCCTTTAATGCGGTTTTCATACACCACTCTTTCTCCCAACGGAACTTAGCATTGAAAACTGCTGGTCCTCTATGTTGTGACGGTGGTCACTGAAAACTCCCACCCCGCCACGATATATCGTGCCCCTTATTTTTGTATCGTGTCCAGTTGGTTCTACCGTTTTTGTGCCCGTTCGAATCAGCAAATCCCGGGCGCAAAGGGTTGGATTAAGCGGCCGTTTTGGAAAATGTAGATCTCCTTAATCAAATCCCTTGTGCCTTTGGGATACTGAATTTTGTACAAATCTGGCGATTTGTAAGGCTTGTACAGATCATAACGGAAACAAAACGGACCCTGGTTTAGATAGGAAAATTGATATCATAAACTCTCCATTTTGATGAATCTTGTCCATCATGTATATTCATCCCGTTCAATGGAACAACAATTCAGAAAGTCGAAATCCCTGTCCCGATTCCCTCAGTCCGGCGGTCCATCGACTCGTCGCTCGCCATTGTGGATAAAAGGGTCCGTTCGGCATGACGCTTCAATGTAACCGTAGATGGAGATCTAGAAATCAAAACACTCCTGCAATCATTGGATTAAATGCGATACAACTCGCTCATTCACTGCTATGATAACTCCTTGTCTCGATGGCAAATCGTATGGACGATGAACTGAAGCACTTCGTTGGGTTTTCATAGGGGTATGACAGTAATGTTTTTCTGAAATCTCCTCCAGGGGGCCCACTTTGGGTATTTCATGAGTTGTGGGTACTTTACTAGCCCCTTCAACACCATGCTGTGACATACCGTCCAGGAAAGCTCCAATCTGCATCTAAGTACGCCAAAAGCCTCTGTCTTGTTTGTGGAAATAAGTACATAAGATTGACCATAGGACTCGGTTAAAAGCTAATTCATTGACCGGGTTTGAAGGGTTATTTCCATCTCGATGGAGCCTCGCGTGCCTTGATCATTTCAAGTAAGAATTGATCGAGAGCTAAATAGTTTCTGGTTTCGTACTAACTTTCCTACCGGATGAGTCCATTACATGGCACACAGGTCATGGTGTCCGCACCCTTCATCAAGTCCTGTCCGTGCTAGGGAAGAGTAGTTTCTAATATTGGAGATTCAGAACACCTTCCGACGATGAGTGTGGGATGATCCATGGCGCCATGTGCATGGCTGTGTCCGTGCGATTCTGCTGATGCATGCCATGTGAATCCACGGAAGTGTGATCATGCCCATGGCGGGTCCATCGTGGCATGATCATGTCCATGTGAGTCTTTTGGGCTGTGAATGTTCTTTGTAAGTCCTGCTGGAGCCTTTATCATGCCCAGTCACATTTTCTGGGACCATGGCTATGCCCATGGTGGAGTTCACTGGAGATTTCCTTATGTGATCGCTGAAAAGGTGCAGTATCTACGAAATCTTTAGGGCGTGGACTGTGTCCATGTGCAATGTTCTATCATGATTTCGGCTATGAGAGTCCTCTGTTTTCCACTTTGATCCACGCTTTTACTGAGTGGGTAGGGCTTTGGTTGGAGTGAGGTACATCGGTTCTTTTTCAGTCCCGTTAAAACCGTAAGATTCCCAATGAGAAGACCCACCACTAGTCCTACACAGAAGAGAGGCCACCCCCGTCACCTGGGCACAGACTGTGGATTGACGGCTTTTGTTTTCCTCTTCGATTCTTTATCAGATTTGAGGGGAGAAGGAGTAAAAGTCGCTAGGGCATGTTTTCTGCGAGTGATTGTTAGATTGGTTTGTTCCATCCCTGAAATAGATAAACTAAAATCAAAAAAATGGGTAAAAATAGAATAAAACAACGTTTATGAAGTTAAGGTGTTCACAAAAACAATGTCCGAGAAGGTAATAATCCAAAACCCGCTATATAAGTGTTGCTTATAAATGATTTAGCGACGGACCAGACGGGAATTCCGAAATCGCCCCCCCCCCCTAAATCCTTAGTCAGGTGCTCTACCAACTGAGGTTACAATGTTACGCCTTGCCACCTCGGCCAACCATACGCTTTTCTGACCACCACATTCTCTCCTCCTTGAATATCTTTAATCCCACTAGCAGGCATTTCCAACGACAGTTCTTGGGGTGCAATCTACGGTACCAAATAATAGTACATGTAGGAAGATAGAACTTATAGCACGGATCAGACCGGAGACCTTAAGATCAGTGCTCTAGATGTAAAGTACAAGATAACTTATTAGCAGCGGATAAGGGCTTCACGCGCGGGTGTGAACCGGTCAGCAGAGGATGCTTACTCCTCCATGGCACCTGATCCTACTTTTCGCTTTTGTCCGAGGTCCGTGTTGCCTACACTTGTTTGTATAATGTTTTTTTTTGGATATGATTACGTTTGACACAATGTTAACTTCGCCTTTTTGTATCAGATCGGGGACTTCAGTCAGGTGCTCTAAATGTAGTGGGAAGGGAGAACTTAGGAACGTGACCAGATCGGGGTCAGTTGGTACAATGTACTCTACCAACTGAGCTATATTTGGCCACCGGCGATTAACACCTGTCGCATCGCACACAATTATAAACATTCAAGATATCATTGTAACTTCTTCATCGAAGTCTATCAAAAGCAAAACATTCGGGTCTTTGCTGAAATCAAAATGAACATGATTTACTTAACTGTAACCGTAATGGACATTGATGTTTCAAATTGACCGACGAAAACATCGTGTTTCCTTTGTTCCGTTTCTTTTAAAAACAAAAATATTCCAAAGCCAACTTACTCGTGTAAAAACCGACAAAATTCAATAAACAATTCGAACAAGCAATCTTTAATATTGAAAGCCAATGGTAAACTTTCTGTAATGCTTTGATAACTTTGAAAGGGGTTCCTACTCAAGAGAGTAGTATGCCAAATAAAGTGAGGTGTGTCTTGACCGATCGATCCTTAAGCTTGTCAACTTTCCATAATCATGTCATTTGTTATGAGGATGCTTACCTGTCATTTTAGGAATAATTGCTTGTAAACTCTCGGTAATTCAAGTGTCAAATTCAAGAATCAATTTTGCATTTGTTTTTAATTTGCCTACAGTATATTTATATGGTTGAAATTACAATTGTACTTTAATATGGGGATAATGATCCACAATACATCAAGACCAAAACTTGTACCTTTTACACCAAAGTAAGATACATTCTATATACATGTATATACAATATAACAATATTTTGTCACTTTAATTTTTTAACTGTAAAAAAAAAATCAATTAATACATACATGTACAGTATATCGTGTTTCCCACCTGTTTGAGGTGTTTAGATTCCAAGGAAAACAAATATAATGCCCCTCCATTTCAAAAATAAAAGTTTTCTAACGACCAAAGAAACCCCGACTCCACGCAACGACACATTAATTGGCCAAGTGATAAATGGACGCACAGAGTGATTTTGATGATGTATTCTTTCTTTCTAAATTTTTGTAAACACAGAGAAATCGTTACTTACCTTAACCTTCGTATGTTCATTATCTTCATTTTTCACGTGCGCTGTTCTATACCAATGACTTTTACTTATTGTTTTTGGAGACATCCCAAACTTTTTTCAATTTTGCAAATGATGCGCTACGTCAAATCTGACGTTTTTGCAATAGATTAGCATTTTTATTAAGACAGCGTCACGGATCAGGTGAATTTCACTTCCCATGAAGAAAGTAGACTTGTCTTGTTCATTATATTACATCTGAAATGTTCGTGACATTGGGGTTGATAGAACCGATTATTTTCACCGACGAAAAATTAACACGACATACGTGCATTAAACGCCATTTCCGAGTCGTTATCCCGTGAGCACAAACACATGATAAATTGTCACAACTAGCCTCGGAGGAGGAAGACAGGTGAACTGAGCAATGTCGTGGTAATTTCCTCCATTGCTTATTTATTGTAATGTGGTAAACAAATCAAAGTGCACATCATAGACTTTGCTGGCGCAATCTTGTTTGGTGAGAGGTTGTGTGTCAGAGTGGGCAATAAAACCGTAACCCTTTTGATGGCAGGATGACGGTTGAAGGTGGGACATGATTGCGCTTATATGTAAATTGTCCTAGAAACGTGTCCTCGTGTACTAGTGTGGCATGATTCCCAAAATATTGTATCGTTTTTCCTATTTGAAAGAAAATAAACATAGCCTTTCGAAATTCGCATGTTGTGACAGGCATTGGTTAGATGTTGATGTAACGATTACGATCACTTACTCATAGATCAATTTCTATCTATGAATGACACTTTGGAATATATGTAATAAGTAATAACTAACACTCTGGTAATATGTTTTAATGATGTTTTGGCGGGGTTTACTTTAGCGAATACCTGGTGTTTTCAAATGTTTCCCGAATTCTATGGACCCAGTTTTACTCAGGCTGATCAGAAACTACCTGGGGTCATATTCTCAACTTGAAAAATGGTCCCAAAAGTCGTGTAGAATTTTGAACCTTCGGATTATTTTTCAACGAGGAGATGGATGAGGAATTGAAAATATTTGCCGAACTCGGTTCAAATACTACATATGACGACTCCCGTTGAATTTTGAATTCACATTGTAGGCTCTATTTGATTTAAAAATTGTGGGACAAAAATCTACCCGAGTAGATGTATACTTAGATTTGCTGTCTGATGGTTTTCAATCGCCATTGTTTAGCCGTTTTTCATACACTGATTTGAACCATACGGATTACTCTGTTTACCCTATAAAAGACAATAGGCTCACTGCGGGGTGGTGACCGGTCAACAGCGGATGCTTACTCCTCCTAGGTACCTGATCCACCTCTGGTGTGTCCAGGGATCCTGTTTGCCCAACTCTTGGTATTTTATTTGGGACTTGCGGAGTGATACTGTTCGTATATCTTTGCTTTACATTTGGCAAAGAGAGTACTAGTATTTAATCGTTGGAAGATCTCGGCAAGTAGAAATCCCCAGTTTGGACCTCATACCACCCCAACTCACCCTGGACATGAAGGAGGTCGCAAAAATTGAAATACGGAAGTAAATACGAGCTTTGTAATACATCGTTGAACGATATCCCCGGGCATGGCTAGCGTGGTCGCCGAAAATGGTGTAGACGAAAACAAGTCATGTAGCGGTTTTATATACATCTCGTCCGTAAGATGGAAATTTTATTGAACAGGTAATGTAGTATGCCTCTTTGTTGAATTCCATGGTCCGGACTGTGAACAAATTTAAAAAAATTTTTCTGTTTCTTTTTCAGACACCACACAAAGTTCTGTTCCTGTCATTGTAATACATCATGTTCATTATTCATAATTTTTTTTCCATTTTCTTCTGGGTTTTTCCGGCATCCATTCTGATTATCGATGTTTGTTTGATCACTTTGACTGGCACGAATGAGTTCCGGTGGCGTAGCGCACATAAACGCAAATTTTGCAGGCAACAGGTCCTTTTTTCTAGTATATCGTCTTATGTTTGTACGTAAACACAGTCGCATATTGCTCTGGGCTCCATAGAAATAATAAACCTATTTTTCATCCGTAAATCCGAAAACAACCATGCATAAACTTTGGAGAACATGTTTGCCCGTAATTGCATTTTGTCTATATTTTATCTAAAAGGTCGGTGGATGAATTCAAATTTGAACAAAGTCACTGCAATAGTAACCCCGGGATAGTAACACTGTGAATGAAATTTGTCATCTAAAGTTCGTATATTGATTTTGCCTTTGGAAGAAAAGAGCTGGTTCAAAAATGCCTTATTCAAAAGTCTATACCGTTGGTTTCCGCTGGGCATCCTAAAAAACATTTTCTAAAACTCGCATTTCCCCGGCTCAGTTACACAATACAATAATGTAGAATTGTAACAATTCCTGAGACAATTTCATCATCAAAAAACCTGAAAATCAGGAGCTACACCTGAAAATTTCGGACTCGGGGGCTTCGTCCCTGGACCCTTAGGGAGGGAGGGGTCCTTACGGCGCCCCCAGACCCGATTTTGAATACATCTTAAGAAAACGTCCGGCTAGCTATGCACTGGCTCTATGTAAGGAGCAGATAGAAGGCCTTGGGGAGATTTCTGAAAAATCCCTCCTTCTAGATTTTTCGAGTCTGTATTGGCTTCAAAAGATTCAAACAAACGGCGCGCATAAATCAGATCCACTGTATAACACATTTAATACATATACATCATACTGTATCAACAACTATTTACTTTAAGAGAATGAAACGGAAGCTAGACCTTTTTCGTTTGATTCCCCAGTACCCTAAATCCCGCAAACCGTGGCAACTTTTCATAATGTCCATGGGCAGAAACCCTTACATTAATTAAACTTTATGCTAACATGTCCATGTAGCATAAATGCAAAATTCTCCAACCAAAACATAAATCAGACAAACATTTATCAAAAATGTACATTATGTGCACCGATGGTTGACCAAACATCCTTGAATGATTTTTGATTAATTGTAGTTCCGTGTACTTTAAAGAAATATTTTATTTCTATGCCACATTTTTCTCCATTTCTCTCCTTGACGAGGATTTTGTGTAATTTGTAGAATAGTTGTTTTCAATAAATCTACTATTTGTATGTCGCATGTAACTGAAATTGGTAGCTAAAATAGTCACTAGCTGAAGTAATATTTAGGCGTTTTAACATACATATGAAATGTGGTAGCAGTAAGTTTTTTTTTTTTAAAATGTAAAAATGAAATTGTTGATTTCCTAGTACTTATCGGCATATGAGTCAGTTTACAGAACACTTAGAATTTCACATCGGGCTCTGCACTATTGATTTTTCGTTTGTAAAAAGAATGAAGAAAAAGCAGTCAATATTCGATGAGATTTTTCAGTTATATAATGAAATTGTAAGTTGAATTAAAACATCTTGCATGTATACATCCTCCATTTTATTTCATATTTTTATTATAAGGATTGGATTTCTTTTCTTGTCATCGGTGAAGAATTATTCATGCGAACCTACTGTAGTCCTGGCAACGTGACTCGTAAATATTTGAGGGAGGTTAGGAAACGGTCAAAAAATACTCCTGAAAGGTAATAATATTTCTATTGAATTTGTTCAGTTTAACTTAATCTTTAGTGTGTTCAATTTATGCTATCCTGTCGTTTACTTTATGTTGATTTCATGCTGAACGTGTTTATTTCACAACAGTCGTCATTAATTGCATGAAAAGATCGCTATATAATGACGACATTCTTCTCAAAGCCACAAGGCACGTAACATTGCGAGTCAGCCTCGTGCAGTTCACCAACGAAAAAAGTACAGAGATGCTATCCAATTGATCAGTGAGTTTCTGAATGTTTGTGATTTTGAATTCCAGTGTGACATTGTATCTTATTCAAATTGTTCGCTAAAAAATTCGTGGGTGATACAATAAAATGTTATTACAGATTTGTTTTATTGAATGATCGTTGTTTCTCTCATAATAACCATTGCAATATTTAGCAATCATGGCTTGTGATAGTATAATAGTATTCTTGTAGTCATTCACATTCTTGTTTTTGATTTTTGCATATGATTACAATATAATTAACATATATCTGTGTTTAGATGAATTGAAATAAATTCATTTTGTTGTTGCAGAAGCCAAGGTCCTGCCACAATATGGACATTATGTACGGAACAGGCGTATTGTGGCGAGGAAACACATATGCCCAACACACACTGCCAGCAGTAAGTAAACGTTTTTAAAAATTAAACACTGGACTATTGGAAACTAGGCAATTAGAAACCTTTTAAAAAATCTTGCAACACAACTCTGGACATTGATTCTGCCCATTTCATTTAATGTGGCGAAACACAGTTGATTTAAAAAAAATGCATTTTGACGCCATTTAGCTGTGAATTGTTGAATTTTAGTTGGGTTTTTTTTTTTTATTCAATATCAAAAGCATTAATTAACAACCAATACTACAAGGTATGAGAAAATACAAGTCCTGGAATTTAAAAGTCGTTTGCGGTACTTTCCCATACAAATTTATTTTGTATCTGGTTTGTTGGTGAAGTATACCCCGTGATGCAATTTTTCCATAAGCACTATAGTAATCTCCTATTTTTCAAAACTAAAAAAGAGCAGCATGTGTACTCACATGTGTAATAACTGTAAGCAAGCTCATCGTGTTGCTGTGTAAGCGAGCTCTGTTTGCGATCAATAATTTTTTTTCCTTCTTTCAGGTGACTAATTTTTCTGAAGATCTGTCAATGGTACTTGTGCAATCAATAAAAGTAACTTTCATGGATAATAGATCAGTATGTAATATTCTTTGTTACTAGCATGCACAGCCAGACCCATTGAAATACAGAGACAACAGGAAAATCGGCGCCGTGCAATAGCTAAGAAAAAGAGCAAAAGGAACAGCTCCGTCCCCGCTCCCCTGAACCCTGTGGAGGGTCGCAAACACACATCGATGTACAGACCGAGCTGGTACCTAGAGGAACTCAGTGACCGTGTAGAGGGGCCTTGAGTTGAGGTTTTCAGACTGATGCCTTCCTCGATCGGATCCGCCTTCACCCATGTATGTCCCTGCTAAAACGGGAGTCGACATCACAACACAGATCTTAGAGGGTGATGTAAGTGTCAACTAATAAAATCAAATTTCTTGTAAAAACCAGCAATTTAATACTTCTTGATTTTTGAGTCACTATACAATTGGTTTTTATTTGTTTGTTATCTGTAATAAAAAATTCACGAAACATGCTAACAAATTTTGCTTTGTTTTGCAGCTTTTTGATTTTGATATTGAGTGAACCCATTTTAGAAAGTGTTAGTTGGTAAGACAGTAGAGCAGGCCTTACTGGAGGTGATGAGGAGAAGAGCTCGCCATCTCCGATCACAAACACGTGCTTCGATGGAGCTGAGGAATGCCCCGAACTCGTGGAACAACAGCGACTTGGAGGAACAGGAGAGGAGGCATCGGAGGAGAAGGTAAAAAACGCACATCATTAGTCAGGAAAAAATTCAAAAAATTAGATTCAGTTGTGTAATTTTTGATTACCCCCTTATACTGGTTTAATCATCCAGGTTACAACTGTAATTTGATAAAGTTGTTTTCAAACTTAGAAGATTGTATGAATTACCTCCCTTTTATGCTTTTAACAGGAGAAGGAGAATGAGAACAACAACGAAGATATTGGTGAAAAAGAGGAAAAAGACCTCAGACAAGATTGCTGCTCGTGCATTTGCCTTCAGGTTACCTAGCGGATCTCGTAACCTACTGTGTTTGGCACACTGTCAGACAATGGCCTACTTCTAATGATCCTGTAGAAAAGAGTAAGCTGGGAATGAATAGCAGTTGCTTCTAGTTCTGTTCCAATTCACGAAATGCATACACAATCACACATCTTATGAGAAGTAAATCTTGAAATGATTACATTTCCAAAAACTTAACATAACCCAGATGTTACATTTGCAGCTTGCAGCTTAAAATTTCATTTTTTCATCAGCTTTATGTTGATTTTTAATTTTTATTTTTTTTTAATTGAGAAATACTGATGAATGTGTTATCTTTAAAAATGTAATTTGTTCTTATAAAATTAATAATTCAATTTATAAGTTACAAATTTAAGTGATTCAAACACTTAAAGCTTTCCAAAAAAAAAAAATATTTTTTTTTCATTGAAATATTCTCTGTTTTTTGTTGTTTAACAGAGCATTATTTTTCTACTTTTTTTTTAGATATTGAGCAGGGTTTCAGCTTGGTTAATAGACCAGGTACAGAACAGTTACAGAAATCTCAACTTGGCCGTTTGGTGCTGGATGGACATGATCAGGGACGTGATGAACCAGAGGAATAGACGCTACAACAAGACGGCAAAGCCTGCTGCTGGGGGCCGGGCTACGACCCAGTGGCGCCCCGCACCCAACGTAACCTGCTGATAGCTCCAGTACGCTGCTTCCATCACAAGCCCCACTGCTGCCACAACTTAAGAGGTAAGCATTCACTGTACAACATTTCAGCACGAGCTTGTTCTGCATATGATCAGTTTTGAAATTAGGGCAGCTGCTGACCGAAACAGTTGATTCAACGCCTGTTTAAAGTCCAAGGATTTTGCAAATTCTTTGGTCATTATAATGATACTAGTTGGCCAGAACAACCTGTATTGGGTTCAAATGCTGTCTTTATATGTTTCATACCAATTGTTAAGCCATTCGTTTCCTGACATGAATATTGACTAAAGGATTCCTTCTGTTTACTTGATCAGATTATATAGGGCTAACATTGATATTGACTGAGTCAACAGAGGATGCCTTACTCCTCCTAGACTCCTGATCCCACCTCTGGTATATCCAGGGGTCTGTGTTTTCCCCAACTCTTAATTTGTATCTTTCAGCAAGTTGTGAGATCCGATCACCGGTTCGTTATCTCCACGCTCTTCATTCATTCAGAAGAGGATAGAGAAAGAATATTATACAAGTTTTATTGAAACAGGATTTTAGGTTCTTTTCAAAGTACGATTTACACTCATAGGGGGGGGGGGGGGGGGGGGGGGGGGGGGGGATCCTGAACCACTGTAAAGCTGAGTGGTTGAATTTCTATTCTTTATTTTTTAATATAGAATAAGTTAAGCATTGAATTTCTTATTTTTTGGATGTCGTCGGGTGGTATAACAGCACCGTTGGGCCGTGCCAACAATTTGATACCGCGCGTTCAGCGCGGTATGATAATTTGTTGGCAACGGCAGGTGCTGTTATCCACCGCGACATCCAAAAATAAGAATTCTTATTTTGGATGTCGTCGGTGGTATAACAGCACCTGGCCGTCCAACAAATTGATACCGCGCTTAGCGGTAGTGATCAATTTGTTTGGCACGGCCAGGTGCTGTTAGAACCACCGACGCATCCAAAAATAAGAATTCAATGCTTATATTTACATTCCCTCAATTTTAATAATTTTACAAAATAAGATTCAATGCTATATTTACATTCCTCAATTTTATATGTTTATAAATGTTAGATTTTTTTATTTAACTCAAAATTTTGGGCCTTTCAAAAACTGGTGTGCACAATAAAAGAGAGCCGAAAATAGCCGTTGTACTACTAACATAAAATATAGTGCATTTGGATATTACTTATCTTCAAACTAACATTGAAATTAGGCAAGGAGGTTTTTCATCCATCTTTTATTAATTTCTATTTACTACATTATACATATAGCAGATTACAAGTACAATGTAATATTAGTTCCGATTGATTCTGACGCTGTGAATTCGGTTTAGAGTGTGTTAATAGGAATTTGAATGCTCTTCATTTCCTCCAGTGCATTTCAAATGATGAAAAATACACTGAATGTAAATATAGGTCAATATTTCACATAATGGTATTACAATAAATACGGTAAAATTAACAAAGTCTTCATACAAACAATAATTTGCATACTGCTCTCACTGAGGCAAGACCCCTCCCCCTAGGTGGATTTAAGAGGTGACCTAAATATCAATTAATATAGAATTATGGCTAAATCCTAAAAATAACTTTTAAAACCCTTAAACCTAAGAGCTTCCAGGGGCTTGGCCCCACTTTGGGCTTCAATCTAAGCCTCTAGCCAGCAATGTATAGCAGGCCCACTTTTTTCAAAGGACCCGGGCCCCCTCTTTCACAAATCTGGATCCGCCAACTGCCCCACCACCCAAGTTATCCACCCTCACCCACCCACCCCTTATTTTTAATCAATTTTGCGGTGGTCCTGGATAGTTTCCGTACTGATTTAGGATAACTAATAAAAACAGATGCAATCATTCATACTTTTCTATATTCATCTTACAATTAAAATACCGGTATAAGATTTTCAAGACACAAAATGGCCTGATGATGAAAATGCATAAGGGAAAATGATAAAATGATTGGTAATATTTCTTTCATGTTAGCTTACTTGTGCAGTTTTAGCACTGAATTTTGTAGGGTGTTTAATTAAAAACCATGGCAATACCTTTGTAAAGATTAAGTAATGTAAAATACCTGTACACACAATTATGAAATGTATCACAAAATTCCAATTGTACAGGTACATGGAATTTTTGGATTATCAATGTATTATGACGGTCGTGAACAACTGTAACTCTTTGTAAAAAAAAATCTTTTAATCTAAACAACAAAACAAGTTTTTAGTTTATCTCATCCCCCCCGCCCCCCCCCCCCCTAGAGAACTAAGCCTAGGAAAGGATAAAGGGTAAAGGCCTGTAATAAAGCTTTAATTTTTTCTATGGCATGGTACCGGAGTTTTCATTTTCCATAGATAAATTGTATATATCTTTGATGACCCTATGATTAAAAAGTCATATCCTAACGATACAACACCAGGCTATAACCACAATGATTATTATGACAATTCAGACCTGAACTGGTAATTTTGTTTGATCAGTCAAAGTGATTTATGTTACGATTTTTACAATAGTTAAATAATACATGTGTTAAATCAAAAAATCTCATCAATGGAGAGGACAGGTGACACAATCCAAACTGGGGGTGGAAAAAAAGATGTGCATGCTTTGGTGGTAGTAATGAAAACCTGATGAAATTGGATTTGATAACAACGGAGAATTAAATTTGTCCCAGGATTTCCTGTCTTAAAATGAGAAACTGCTGAGCTGAAGTATGGGGATGGTCTCAGGAAAACGAAAGGCTTTCTAAAAGGGTACGGGGTCAGGGGTCGCCCATGCATTACACTTGCTGTGTCGGTGACAAATCTGGCTGGGTAAGCCAGATGTAGCCTTCCCACGAATTCCCTGTATCTGTCGGTCAGACCTGCAACACGTCAGACTTACCCTTTTTCCTAAATTAGTCTTTTCTGAAGCAGGTGACTTTTTTCTGCATGGTTGAATTGAGAGATAATTTCAGCGCGTTTTTAAATAGTTAGTTGTAGCGGAAGGGGGGGCGG
>CAJDSM010026091.1:22663-40955 GCA_903981925.1 Ostrea lurida | reverse complement strand
CAGCACACCCCCTTTGATGCTCCTTTCAAATGTGATACATTTCTAGATCCGCCACTTGCACCTTCTGATCGTCGTCGCTGTACACCGATTTTGCACGTTTTGCGGTCTATTTTAATCTCTTTATGGTTCAAAGTACTGTGAATGTCTCTCCACATCCAATCTAAATAGGCTGTGGGTTCTGACCTCACACCGCGTGCATTGTAAGAAACGGATTGCTAAACACTTGCCGGAGAATGTCGTGTTGGTCTTTTAGTCCTCAGGTGACGATGTTTCCCAACATGCTGTATTATTATATCTGTGTTCTGTCTATCCAAGGCTAGATGTAATGAAGCATAAACTTGTGGATGATTTGAATTCTTTTGTTTCTCGTATTTAAGAAAACAGTAACATGGTAAAATTGATTGAAAGGAGTGCAATGTCTATAGGGAGCTGTGATGCAATAAAACTGATGTTTAATTTAAACAATAAAATGCTTTCTTAGAGAGAGAGAGTACTTGTGAGTGGTACCAAACGAAAGCATGCCCTCCTACTCCTAGCTAGCTGACGCTGGCTAAAGAGAGAGAGAGAGTAGAGAGAGAAGAGAGAAGAGAGAGAGATTCTTAGAAGACTCTTGTAGCAGAGATAGAGGACCTATGACAATTTTGCAAATGGAACCGTGAATAAGTTTTAGTTAAATCAGTAGATATAACTCCCGCTGGAATGCAGAGAGAGACACCTGAAGATATGAACATATTCTATTTGTTAATGCCTAGTTAACTTGTATTAAGTTTTTATTTATACACTTCCGTTACATATTATCTGATGATTTAGTTATGTATATTGAGCCGTATCCTTTGAGAATCATTGTAATTAAAGTCTTGTGTAGATAAGTCCAATATATTTGTATCAAGACAATATTATGGAAAGTGCAATGTACTCGGAGAGAAAGATTATTCTGCTATATAACTCAGTATATAATTAAAAAGAACTTAATCATATCTATGTTTATTTCTCTCTGTGATATTAAACAATAAATGCTTCTTTGTGAGTTTAATTGGGTATGTACACACTAGCATTGAGAGAGCGAGTAACCGCGTTTATTATTAGAATTATCCAAAGTAAAATATATACGATTCTAAATCGGGCCATAGCAGGAATCAGAAGGAAACCAGCCTACATGTTTGATGCAATGTAAAACTTTGATGGTCTATTCTGTGACCCTAACCTTATCCCGATCCCTTTAAGTCCCTGAGGGCCACCGATTTGGAAATAACCTGATATCTACTGTATTTCAGGAATGTTTATGTAAAATTACAAAATTGTTGCTACGTAGTGATTTTGAATAAAAAGTCCCCTAATATATATCTGAACCTAAAAACTCATCCAACACCAGGGACCAAATGTCTTGTCACATACCTGGAAATCTACTCCATATTTGGAAGTTTCATGTACATTTTAACTTTTTCTGGCCCGAGTAATTTGTTCGAGAAAAAGATTTGGTAAAGATTTCGCAAAAAATATGGAATAGAATGCTTTATCAACCCCACTTTGGGACCACAGAGGAGATATTAACACAATAGTGTCCAAATTACAGGAGAGCGAGAGGACAAAGGTTATACGGAGAGAGAGAATAGAGATTGTATGGCACGATGATGATTGAGTTATTTTACTGTTTTTACGTCATCTGCGAGAAATTTCACTCATTTGGAGGACGTCCACCAATGCGCCGTTAGGAAGGGCCTGGCAAAATTTAGCCTATGCTCGGCACTCAGGGCCTTGAGCAGGGAGGATCCTTTTTCGGTGACACCAAACCTGAGCACGGGCCTCGTTTCCGGTCTCCATCCGAATGACCGCGTCAGTCGCTCTTACGACCGCAAGGGGAATGCTGAGGCCTATTCTAACCCGGGACCCTCACGGATAAGTATGGCAACTGGCACGAATGAAGGAGACTTACTCGTCAAATGTCTATATAGAGAGCTTGCAATGTAAGCGTTATCCCCGGCCTATGTGACTAACAAACTTGAATATGTGCATTTTATGTCCGGTGAGCTGATGTAATTTTTTTTAAACATCTTATTTAAAATTGGTTCTTGTTATCAAGAAACCAAAGATTTTAACTTACTTATTTGAATGTAAAACTGAGGGAGGGGGTACGTGTTCATGGATTTTAGCAAAATTAAAATATGAACTATGCTAGAAAGCTTTTCATATATTTGGCATTTTCGAGTATCTCGCTTTTGAAGGGAGTGTGGCCTGTCATTACGAAACAAAACTGAAATTCCCTTCATCCAAGTTGATTTGTATCACGTTTAAAATTGGCACAATTGGGTTCTGGTGAAAAAAAGACGAAATGTGAAAAGTTTACAACAGGGAACCGACGAAACAGACAACGGAAACAAAAATTTTGATCAGAAAAGGCTCAACTTTTTGTCGTCCTGTAATCGCTCTGAATATCGGTACTGAGCTTAGTCGCATTATTTTGGTCGTCTTTTTCGATTTTTTTAAATTGTCGTCTTTTTTCGATGTTCGGATGCAAAATCAACAATTAAAAAAGACGGCAAAATTGCTTATAATGACACCACACATCAGCTCACCAATAGTTTTATAAAATACAAACAATGTCTAATAAATTTGTTTAAACTTCTGTGGCCTTTGTTAATGTACTCATTCATTTGATTACTGGATAATACTATGCAGACCAAACCATGATATATACATAACATTGGCATCTTGCGTTTGTGGCCGCGTGGCTGTCGTGGGGTCATTCGGTTTTGTAAACTAGAACCTACAAGAAGTTATACGCCCTTAGAATCTAATGATCTTTATCCTGTGTAATATATATATACACAATATACAAGGGGTGCAAAACTAATTCACTACAGGCTTGGGCAACCACGATTTCTACCACCGTGACGAAGGTTGCCACGGTCCCTCTAGATAACAGGTAATAAATTTTCGTGCATATGAATACAAATGATGCCCTGCTATGTTTATATACCCTGGTGTATGATTTTATTCTATTTTGAAACCTAACTCAGATTTTGAGAAAGAAAACGTGTGACCGTCTAGTCAGGTCGTTAATGCAATAATGAAAGGCACGCTTAGGGTACGTAGGTGTTCAAAATGGGGATTGAAAATGCTCACTTATAATACATGCATTCCTCACACTTCACAAGTTGGCCAGTGTGGATTTTTTAATTTCCCTCTAAAACTTCGAGCATGAAATTTTTTATAGTGAAAAAAAAAAGAGCAGCGAATGAGAAATTAAACGAGCTGGTATATTAACGGGTGTTTTAGTTTAATGGATGTTTACCTTGTTTTCTGTTTGTATGTTTTGTTTTTTTTTTTTTTTTTTTTGTTTTTTTTTTTTTTTTTTTTTCATTTCCAAGATTTTTATATTTTGTTTTCAGTAAATAATGGTACAGTAAAATAACAAATTATGGAAAATTAGTCTTGGTTTGAAAACGCAATTCTGTGGAACTCGCAGTCTCCACGATTTGTTGAAATTAATATGCATGCAGATACAAACGAAAAGATTGTAAAATCAAAAAGTATAAGTGTACAAAGTGTCATAATTTTGCAGATTTAGTTGACTCCCAAGAACTTTGCCTTATCCTCAACCTGCGCTTCATGCCTATGTTAAAGGGCATGGACATCGTTCTAAGCTAAAAAGTTCAAATTTTAGGATTTCACAATTGTTTATATTTACAAAGCTCACTTAGGGTATTTCTATATGGTCTAGCAAAAATTTGAAACGTCATTTGTTGAGGTAAACGGTGAGATACAGCACATACAAATTTCATCACTATTGTAAACAAAGCTCGAGTCCATGTTTTTTTGTTTACTTTACAATGAATATGCTAGTATACGTTCCGTTTAAAGCAGATTTTTTCATATTACAATTCATTTCTGAACACAATTCTAGTGATTCTCACATCTATTTTGTTTTAATACATGGTATTTTCTGTGAAGCAATCTTTATGTAAACCTAAAAACAAGGCTCGATTACATGTGTGAAGAATTGCAAGTGCATGTATCCTCTTCTTGTAACTCAACAAATGACGTTCAAATTTTTGCCTGACATTAAGAAAATACCAAAGAGAGCATTGCAAAACATTAAAAATAGAAATCTAAAATTTGAACATTTTTAGCTCAAACGTTCCATGCCCCTTTTAACTTCAAGCAATGTAGAATGGATTTGCCTGTCACTGTTCGCTTTAATAATAGAATTAATGAAAAAAACTATGTATATTATTTTTTTTGAATCCTGAAATTAGTCTATAAGCAGATATGCAGGTATTATTTAAATACTTGTACCTTGGATACTTATTGCCTTTGTATTTATAATAGTAAACCTCATGTAGCATTGTGAATAGTTTGAGTGAATAATGAATTTAGGACATGGACACGTTTTGAACTAAAAATGTTCAATTTATATTGCCATTTTTAATGTTTACAATGCTTGACTAAGGTATAACTAAGGTCTGGCGGAAAATTTGAACGTCATCTGTTGACTTCCAAGTGAAGACACAGCACTTACTATTCTTTGTTATGGTAAAGCAAGGCCCGAGTCATATTTTGCTTACATATATTGAATATGCTACTAAACGTTCCAATTTAAAACAGATTGTGTTCAAATTAAGTCTTCCTAAACAGAATTCAACAGTGACTAGTATTTTCACATCTCATATTGTTTTAAACATGATATTTTCTACGAAGCAATCTTTTTGTAAACGTAAATAAGGCTCGAACTTGTTTACATAGCGAAGATTGTGACGCTGCATCTTACTTGTAGCCTCAACACTGCTTCAAATTCTTTGCTGCACCACTAGCAATAACTCGATTAAGCAAACATTAAACATTCAAAACCTGACAATCTAAAATTTAACCATTTTTAGTTCAAAACCGAGTCCATGTCCCTTTACAATTGCATTGATGTGGGGTTGGTTTACACGTGGGTCCAAAGTTCTTGGAAATGGAGGCAGCCCTCTCTTCCGTTCTGAGATGTTTGAACAGTCTGAGTTCTTTATTTTTATTCATAAAGTCCCATCTCCCAGTCATGCTTGTCTGTTTAACACTTGCGACCCGAAGTAACACTGTTGTTAATTAAATTTGGAATAATTTTGGAGGCTGTCCAAGTTTCAAAACACCTTTTCGATATTTGGCCTGCTCCCTATCCTTCGTTCTAATATTTTTTATCCAACTCTCATGATTTAAACTCCCTATCCTACCATATGAGAATGCAAATTTTAAGCTTTCTCAGGCATCGATTAAAAGTGTACATAATAACCTTATATATAGTAGACGGTTCACATCATCCTTCATATCTACTGGATTGACATTTTCAAAGATAAAGAGGAGAGCACTTAATTTAAATCATGATGTAATGGTTTGTACGTAACCAATTAATGTATATCCAATTTTTTCGCCAGATGCCGTTAAGGTATTTGTGTAGGACTCATCCACATGAGGAATTTTGGCTGCAAACATTGCGAACGTTAACACAAGTAATGAGCGGGAATCGAACATATGACCTCCTTGTCACGAAGCGAAGTGTGTCCAGGTAAACGCAGAGGTAGTGCCTCGCTTCTCAACCACTGCCACACGATTCTATCCCGTGATTGGTAGAGGTTGTATACTGAATAGAGGTATGGTGGTCAGTGGCGGATTTAAGGTTGGCGCCCCCCCTAAAATTTACCAGTGTAAATATATAATCTTATTTTTCAATGGGAAAATTTAAGAATTACACCACGGCGCCCCTCTTAATTTTGTAAAGATTATAAATTCAGTTTGGGTTTTCAAAAAACCTTTAAAATTTGCGTCATTTATTGATTGAAAATGACAGAAATTTAGTGAAAATGACTACGTCGGAGACAAAATTCAAGCCCTACAATCTCTAAAACTCTGAACTTCCCGGGGGCTTTTCGCCTCCTGGGCCACCCTGGACCCTCTGGGGGCCTCAGGCGGCCCCCAGACCCCCTGCTCATAATGATGTTGCGCCCCTAACTCGAACTTCTGATCCGCCCTGGTGGGTCGCCCTGTACGTATTATTATATCATATGCATAATACTGAATAAAGATTTAATTCATTTAGCAGATTGATTTCCCAATGTAAATGTATTTGGACTTGATCAAGACATACCGACTGTGTTAAAGGTTTTGGGTGTCATAATAATGTAATCTCCACACAGATCGATGCATTACAGGCTGTAACGTAACCAAGATAGGACTTGTACATGTGAAGCAGTGTAAGACTGGCTAAGTTTCTGGACAATCGTTCTGTAAACCATGTGAATTAGCATATGTATAGTGACATGCCCAATCTAGTAAATCCTATGGAGTTAGGGGGCAAACACCGGATCCTGTGTATCAACAGAGGAGGATTTGTAAGCATACTTCTCAAAGAACGGACTCCTATATCTTGATCAGTTAAACGAAAGTGTAAAACAATGGCCGCACAATTCTTCCGAAGCACGCGTCAGACGGAATTCCGACCTAATGATAAGGTTGTAAATTTGCAAACTAGACCGTTAAATGGACACAGTATTTGCGAAGTTCTTGACTTTAAATGAAACTTTTGTAACCCTCTGAAATCAACTCGATTTCTTAATGAACCAATATGCAGACAGTGGCGTAGCTTACATGAATGCTTGGATGCTCAAGTACATCATCATTTGCCAATATTTTTTTTGGGGGGGGGGGGGGATGCGATTGTCTCTTAAAGAATCATTAAATTAAAGCCAGTGGTGAAAATAAATCACCATATCGGGAACGGGATACGTTGTCGGCCAGTGTTTCTTCACTTAGTATAGCAAAAAAAAATGGATAAGTCGCAGAAAAAAGTGTTTCTTGATTTTTAGGTCAAGTGACTCACTATTCTTACAACCCCAACCCACCCCCCCCCCCCCCCCCCACCCCACCCGTTATCTGTAGGGCCTTTTCCGTTTTGTAAACTTTTCAACCATTTTCCATCTTCTCAGAACCATTGAACCAATTTCGACTAAACCTCTGGTAACAAACTTCTTGTGAAAGGAAGTAAAAGTTTGGTTCAAATGAATGGGCCATATGCCTCCTATAAAGGGAATACCAAATTCACAGAATCATGTGATTTAGAAAATTTTACAACACTCACTGGGGTAGAAAATCTTAATTTTACAAGCAAGCTTCCTCAACACTCACCACTCAGGAAATGCACAGTTTTCTAAATATTAATCATGACTCTGGTGGTAAGCAATGGGGGCCTATAAAAAGGGGACTCAAAAATTTTAACATTCAAATATATAGGGGAAACAACTTTTAAAATCTTCTGAAAGAACCACTAGGTAATGTGAAGAGTATAGATATACCTGAAAAGAGCTTTTTGATATATGTAGATTCTAAGCTTCTTCAGATCACATTCAAGATACAACATATTTGGCAGACAAAATTTAGGTAACCCTCACTAAGGGGACGGTTCCAAGTAATCAGTCTTCCGTTTACCATTTTTAGAAAAATATACTAAAGTCTCTCATGCTTCCTAAGCAAGGGGGGCCCGTCCTGGACCTGCTGGGTGGCCTAAAGCGGCCGCCAGATCCCTCACCATAGTCTTGTGCACCCCAATGGAAATCCTGGTTACAGCTCTGAAAACACCATCGGAAACATGTACTTAAGTTGTCTGAATTATAACACTGCGTCTCTACTAATTTAAAGACGACCATGGTATAAACATGAAAATGTGAAAATAGATAATGCAAATAAAATTAAATTACCAAAGCTCAAACTATTTGTAACTAAATGCGTAAAGAATGATTTCAAAAACGCACCCAAAAATGAGGATGCAAAAGGTAGGAACAATCTTCCCAAACAGCTCCCTATAAAAGTTTTGCATCATAAGCTCAAGGCTAATCCCGGGTAAATTTTACTCCTTCGCCTGCGGCCGTTCGCTATGATAGTACTATAAGCGATTAAAGACTCCCTAATGTTCAAGAAATAAACTTTTTTGACTTTCGTCAGGAAGCATTTTCTCTCCTTCCTTTCAAAACAAAATAATTCGGAAAATAATTGCTCAACAACCATAAAACTAATTACCAACGCCTTCAATGTTTCTGACACAACAAAAGCATTTTTTTACTTGGAAACGGCTTCAAATATATAAATATTATGCTCAAAATGCCCATATCAGGTAATTTTCCGGCAGGACGAGGGGGGAAAGGGGGGGGGGGACTTTGCTCCTGGACTCATCAGGGACCTTGAGCTAGGAGCATCCATCTTGAGTTCAACCCCTGGCTACGGCCACGCAGAACATCATTTATGCTTTTGGAGACACGATAGGATTGTTGTAATAATTGTAATGCACATTGTGAAATTAATATATGAGGGTCGGATTTTTTCGAAATTAGGGGGGGGGGGGGTGTTCCGATCTCTTTAAATAGGGGAACAAAAACCTTAAGGTTAATGGTGAAAACTAAGTAGGGGCACAGGGACGAAAGTCCTCTGAACGCCTGGTTTTAGGGCTTGTAAAGTTTAATTGCAGGGGTTATTTTAGCTAAACGTCTATATATACTTAGTGGTAAGTCTTCCAGGGGAAGACATGATGTCGCTACCTACTTCTAAATTTCATTTGAAAAATTCTTCATCATTTAAAGTATCATCAAATGGCAAAAAAGTATATAATTATAGAATGTTTTTGTCAGAATTTCAGTTCTGTTCAAGTTTACCAGAATGAGCAGAAATGCATACTCCTACATGATGAATTTAGGATGAAAGATTATGTATATTTGTTATGAAATCACTTTGTGATATTCTATCTGTATATGAAAGAAATTTTGTTTATGTCACAAGAATAAAGTGCGTCAAACAGGAAGTGGACATGTGGCAATTTGGAAAACTGCGACTTAATACAGTAGCAGTTGGTCCATACTGAAGCTCTGTGCCAATATCAGAAGCTGGCGAGGGTGGTGGTTCCTTGAGAAAATGTGACAGAAATTTAACCATGCGAAAAATAAATTCTAGAGCGGTCTAAAGTCGACATGCAGCAGATTGGAGAAACTGAGCGGTTACACGATACAGTTGGTCCATAGCGAGATGACTCTGTGGCACAAATTAAGCAGTTTGTCTGTGTGGTTCCTGAGTATATATAAATGGTTGACAGGAATTGTCATGTTAAAAAATATTCTAAACTCGGTCAAACAAGGGCTAAGTTGCCATTGGTGGCAGATTGAAACTGCGTCAGATACAGTGTCCACTACTGATGCTGCTGTTGCCAAATAATCAGGGAGCTGCCTAAGTCGTGGTTCGTAGAGAAAAATGCTGACAGAAATTATGTCCACTGTTAAACATATCAAAGTTGCGTCAAACGGAAGTGTGACATGCGGCAGATTAGAACTGCAGTGTACCACCGATACGGTTGTCTCGATACTGATGCCACTGTGCAATATCAGGGAGCTGGCCATGTGGTTCCAGAGAAAAAGTGAACAGGAAAATTTTGTGACTACGCCCGACGACACAGGTACGCCCCAGAAGCGTATGTACCGACTAACAGTGAAATCCTAACTATATTATCGCGCTATAAGCAGAGCAGGCGACACAACAATAAGTTTGGTCACAAGAAGGGAAAGGGGGCTTTCTCTAAAACCAATAATGGACTGAAGCTGGTGTATTTATATGTTTACATTCTAATCTGGCTCAGATTCGTGTTAGAGATATCCTCTTTTGAAATTTATGAATTATTCGAGGGTACCACACTGTGATTTAATTCAGCAAGAAGATATTCTAGGAAAACTTGATTGGATTGACTATCTGGCTAATATGCATGCATGTCGACATTTGGACCTTCTATCTATTCTTACCCCCGTGGACCCAGGGATAGAAATATGTTCTCACCACCATTGTGTTAAGAGTCCGACTAATGGGAGGCTTCCATACGATTGAGACCGCAAAACGAAGCCCGTGTCACAGCAGGTGTGGTACGATAAAGATCCTTCCCTGCTCGAAGGGTCAAGAGCGGCGAGCGTAGGGCCTAATATTTGCAACCCTTCACCGGCAATGATGACGGTCTCGCATATGAGTGACATATTCTCAAGAGGGACGTAAAACAACTACATCAATCACAAGTCGTGCGTTCGAGTTCAACGTGCTCGAGCGGCCCGCATCAAACTTAAGGCGTTAAAATAGGTAGTGGTTGCTCCTCGCCAAGAGCTCGAATTTAGAAATAGAGAATCACGGGTCTTTTTTGATATGACCTAAAAAACGAAATCCGTTGTCGGCAGTGCTGGTGTGGTGGGCACACCAAAATCGCCTCACTGACTTAATAGGCCGTAGGTCTGAATTTGGAGCCCTCTCACCGGGCAATGATGATGTCCTCAGTATGCACTCACACAATTTCATCAAGACGAAACAGACAATAATTAATCATCAATTATAAGTTTTAAGCTAGTACCTACACCGTCATATATAGCCTAACTTCCCTTTTACAACATAGATGAAAATATCGTCAATTAATTTCAGATCTAAATATAGTTAAACAATGTGTTAAACGTAATCATAATCCTAAAAACATACAAAAGTCCGGGTGTAGGCAACACGGACCTCTCGAAAAAAGCGAAAGGAAGAATCAAGGTGCCATGGAGGAGTAAGCATCCTGCTGCGACCGGTCACACCCGCTGTGAGCCTTAGTAGATACAATAAACGAGATACCCATGTCAAATCTAGTACGAAAATGACAGTCTAACAAGGGTATGAAAAACAAATTAATCGGTCAACTTTGTCTTAAATGATAATTTGTAATCGCAAACAAGGTCAATTATTGCGACCGTAGAATTTGCCAATATGATGACTTTAAAGCGAGAAATCGTTATAATCCTAATAAACTGCATTTTTTTTGTTTTACTAAATAAAGTGAATCAATAAAGTTTCAATTTCAAAATAATTGTTAACCTCCTACTTTTCATCACATATCGCATTTCTCATTTGTAGCATCCACCTTAAAAAAAAAATAACAACGCCACATATAGAAAGATAAAATCGATATGTTGCTTGTTTTGTATTGGAAAGTTATGAAAGATAATTGACATCAGTTTACAAGTGGCCTAAGAATGAATAAAATGAAAGTAGGATAAGTGGACTTTTCCACTGCCTAAAAATAACCACATTTATACAGAGCAGAATGAATTCCCCAATTTAACATCTTGGAATGTAAAGTAAAAGTTATATACATGTATAATATCAATCCAATTATTAATTTAATTGAAATTTTATTCATTTTAAAAACTGTAATATTCCTTGATCTAAATATCATAAGTCAATTGTAATTTTCTTTATCAGGAAACAGGTATACAGCATATATCGAGTCCGTGTTTATAGGGCTGTGTCGTATTGTGGGAACATTCTAAACAAGTGGGCAATAACGGAGAGATATAGTTAGATATTTACGAACGGGTGGAAATAAAGTAATAAACAAGTAATACAACATGGTGATGACGAGTGGAAAGTTTCAAGAGAAGTTCAGAATGAAGGGATCTGATGTAGATTTGATGTTTTGGTTAACAACTGCCGCCGTGTCTGAACTTGTCTCAGACCAGTTATACAATGTACACAGAAAATACCTGATTCTCTCTGTCTCTCTGAAAGTCCACCCCGATTTACTTTACTTCGATACTGACACCAGGGGCAAGAAACAACCGTTATCTTCAGCTTAGTCACAATGAATGGTGGACGATATATATCTAGTTCTAATACAGAGAGATCCACGTTGTCTGATGTAGTGCCCAATCTACGGTAACAGGTCCTTGTGGCAGTGGAGCAATAGGGGGAACCAAGAATATGACACTGCTCCAGTGTTTTGTTTGTGACTTTTGGCACCATCTGCCCTCCTCGTGGATAGATAGATGTCACACATGGCCCCAGCACAGATTGTTTGGGACATAATCAGAAGTGGATGTCACTTTGTAGCAATAGGACACCAAGTAGGAAATCATGTAAAGCAATGAATGGAGAATTTTCGTTTTCTCTGGCAGAAACAAAACTTGTGTACTCTATGAACCACCTGTCAATTCTTAACTTACGGTTTGGCTTGAAATTTGTTTTTAAAAGAAGTCATTAACAATGAATTAGGTTTGATAATGAAGAAACTACTGTGTTCCTATCACATGAAAGACACAGTCTTCTGGATGATTCAAAGGAGCGCAATACCTAATTGGTCCACAAATCTGCTGAACATGTTTTACTGGTATTGCTTATAAACTCATCCCTGAATGGGTATATGAAGGAGTTGGTCCTAACTTTTTTCATTCCAGAAACAAATGTTTCTCAGTAAATCCATGGTGAAGCACAAACAGATTATTTGGTTAGACTGTTTGGGTTTTTTTATGAAAAGGTTTAGCATCTCCTGCTTACACAGTCCCTCCCTCAGGTTCTGATATTGTAAATGTTCTTTTAATAACCCCGAGGACTCAGTATTTGGTACTGATGAACATACTCTGGATGTCTGAGATCGACTTTGATAAAGAACTGTTCAGGGAATATACAAAAAAATCTTTCACTATCTCATCAGATCTCTACCACATTATTAAATACTAAACACAGTAGAGCACAGTTGACCATCTCACCCCTGAACAATATCAGTTCCTTATGTTACAGGTTCTTAACAGCCTCCATCCTTTCCACACAGCTGCTTTTTACATTACAAGACATGTGCAGAAATACGATTGAAAACAAATTGATGTTTTATTGCTGACAGAATTTCCTGTCGCATGCTGACACTCACAGCCAAGTTTGGGTGCAATTTCTTACAGGTTGTTACATTGCAATGTATTATTCAAGACACTCAGATACACCAGAAGCTTTGTCTATGATAAGATGACAAAGGTCAAATTAGCAACAGTCATTATTGATGTATGAACAGCAGTAGACACAGAGAAGTATAACCGAGGCTGTGGGGGACAGTCTTGGTCTACAAAGTTAAGAAACACGCTGTAGCATGGATATCCCATTAAAACCAAAAATCGTGTTATATCAATTGAATTAATGACAGACCGATGGTTTCGTTACAGAACCAATGTCCATTATTATTCATTCCATCCTTAGTTGTGTTACACATGCTGGAGTTCTGTGCTACAGACATATTGACACAATGAGAGCACAAACAGCTCTTAATGATCTACCAATGTCCTAGTTCACCAGATCAGGGGGTGTATGTAAATGTGGACTTAAAGCAGAACAATATCATGGCAATCTTGGTATCTGTCCAACCGATCTCAGGGAACCTCCAGGCTGCTCTATCCCACCAAACAATCACTTCAGACAATATCCAGTCCATAAAATTCAAAGTTCTACAACTAATGAGAATAAATGATCTCCAGACAGATATAATATTGTGGCATTTACATAGTGATTTGTCTTTATCTTGATGATAAGCCAATGACTCTTTATCAGTAAACAACTCAAATTTGTTAACTTCTTAAGGGGCATGGACCACGTTTTGAGATAATAAATGTTTCAATCTTAATGTTTACAATGCTAAACTTATGTATTTGTAATGATCAGCAAAAACGTATTTGTTGAGTTACCATGTGAGATACAGCATCTAAACAATTATTTTGCTATGTAACAGGCTGAGCCTTGTTTTTGATTTTACATAACAGATTTGCTTCACAAAAATACAATGTTTAAAAACAAATGAGATGTGAGAAACACTAGAAACTGTTTAATTGTGTTCAGAATGGACTTGTAATTTGAAAAAAAAAATCTGCTTTAAACAGACGTATACTAGCATATTCAATATAGGTAAACAAAAACATGGGCTCGAGCCTTGTTTACATAGTGAAGAATGAAGTGCTGTATCTCAACCTGGAACACAACAAATGGCGTTCAAATTTTTTGCTGGCGATTAAGAAATACCCCTATGTATTAAAATGAAAATCTAAAAATAATCTAAACATTTTAAGCTTTCAAAACGTGTCCTGTCCTTTAATATATATAAGATATGGTAGTAAAATTTACGGTCAGGGTAAAATATAGTTAAACTAATAGTATTTTGTAACTCAAATTGTTTTAAATGCTTTTGCCTATGAAATTTATCTTGAAGAGTTTCTGGTGGCTTTTAACTAATGAAATTACGGCCTTTAATGATATTCATTGGTTGACAAGTTAAATTGTGAAGACCTCAGATTAATAGAATCTTCGTTAGCTTCCAGGAAAAGGAAATTCTATCGCGGGACAGATCCACTGTCTTGGACGATGCATTGCCGAGTCCTAGACAGAGCATCTGTTTCCGAGGTACACGGAAAATTCATCAAATTAAACGTGATTTGAGAATTTCGAAAGACCTGTGTGTCAGTTTTTGAAAAATTGCTCATAGTTTACAAAGTTTTGCTTTAAACTTTAGATGGTACTAAAGAAAGTGGGGGTTATGGATCAATGTGTGAATTGATTAGTCAAAAATGGAGAATTTCAGGCAAATCATTCTTGACCGTTCTGCTTACAAAAACATCAATCAAATTAACGGAATTCATTTCTGCCAAATGGAATTTGAATTTTCAAAATTATAGACACTAGCATAAAATGGAAACTGTAGAAAAATGAATCATATAGTTTTGGCGTGATATAACTTTGTACTTTATACTGTAGTTGCGTTACATAACTTGATGTATATTTTAATACTGCATTAGTGCTGTGTACTCACGTACTGTTAAAAGTTCCTTTTTGTAATCAATTTTTGAATCAAAACTTACATGTATATTAATATTGTTTTCCAGAACAACAATAATACACAATAATGTACATACTGTGAAACAAAATTATTTCTAATATATACCACGGTCAATTTAGATTAAAACTTAATCATATATGTTGTGTTATTTCTCTCTATTTATACACTATATGTATAAAACAAAAAAAAAAACTTGCCGTGTCTTTCGAAACCTTACATATAGGTAAAGATGATGTGCTACAATTAACATCATAATTTTCAAATTATGTCCCATTTGATATATCCCGAGAACTCGATATAATGGAACCAACAGAATCTGAACAGATCTGCTTCATATTGGATATTTTACTTTAACATTGACTCTAATGGCAGCTGCCATTAGAGTCAAGAAATAAAGTAAACGGGACTACCTTGGTCATAATGTCTCATGTCCTATGCTAACTTAACATTGTAGAATGCTTGCTCTGTCGCTGTTCGCTTTATAATAGAATTAAATGGCAAAAAACTATGTATGTTTAATTTCTGAATCCTGAAGGTACCATGTAGTCCTCAGAACATATGTGCATCCATGTAATTATCTATAGTACTTGTACCCTTAGATTATATTGGTTTTTTGTATTTATGTACTTCGTGTGGCATTGTGAGATAGTTTGGAGTGAATATTAATGAATTGAATTTGCAATTGATGTACCGTCGTTATATGCACAAGCTCTTGGAAATGGAGGCAGCCCCATTACATCCTAGCTGAGTTTTGGTTTGTCAGTTAGAGTTAAAATATATTCCTTGGTACTATATTGTCCGTTAGATGAAAACCCTCTCACCGCCATAACATGGTTGTCTGTAATGGCAACGCTTGCTGAAGTACTAATGTGTTAACGTACTTTTTTGGGGATTTAATTTCGGAAGCGGTTCAATTTCAAACACTTCATCAATGTTTGCCCTGCTAATGACAACCCTCGATTCTGTGTATACATGTAATAATGTATTTCCCATTCCTTCTCATTTTTATTTTCTTTAATAAACCCCTTATGATTTCTTGCTTTGTAAAAACCACTATTCTGCAATATAGAAAATAGTTTTCTCGGGCATCAGTTGAACTTCACGCAATACCTCTGTATATAATTGACGGTTCAACCTTCCATCTTTTCATCTTTTTTTATAAAAACTTTTCAAAAATACAGAGAAGAGCACTTAATTATCATTTTGTCAGAAAACCCCTCTGATTGCCCACACCAAGTACTCTGAAGAAGATATTAAGAGGCATGCTTGAGTTTCTTATAGATATATTTATGTAGTCTTTGGAGACCATGTCTTCCACAATCTGTTGGTATCCTATGGGACTAGATTGTGCCCTTATTTGCAGACCTTATTTTTATATTCATACGAACAAGAATTTGTTCAGCAAACTGTTACGGATTAAAACAAAAACTGGCCGTGTCCTTCCAACAGCCTTACTTATAGGTATATAGACCGGTTTGATAATCAATTAACGATCATAATTTTCACAATATGTCCATTTGCTATATCCTGACGAAACTTGAAATAAAGGACACCACAGAATCTGACAGATGGTGCTTCATGATTTTGGATATTTTACTTAATATTGGACTCTAATGGCAGCTGAAACTACATTATAATGATAAACGTGATGACTTTGATTTGTTCAATTGTCACTTCCTTTTTGTGTAGTAATGTACCACTATCACCTGCTTATGGTTTATGGTCTTCTCAGTTAAGTTTGATACGCAAGGGCATCCATGCGTATGATGATTTTTAAAGTGAGGCAACTCACTAACCAAAAAGTTGATGTTGCAGGGTTATAAACAAATTCTCGTTTAAAGTCATCATTCGCAAATTCCTACGGTCCGCTATAATGACCTTTGTTTGAGATTTCAAATTATCACTAAAGGTCATATGTTATCTGGATTTGTTTCATACCCTTTTGTTAGACTGTCAATGTTTCCATGACTAGATTTGACGACGGGTAACCCGTTTACTTTTTTCGACTACAGGCTCACGCGGGTGTGACCCGTCAGCAGAGGATACCTTCACTCCTGCCATGGCACCTGAATCCCTGCCTTCACTTTCGTCGAACAGTCCTGTTGCACTAGCACTCGATTTTGTGAATGTGGGTTTTGTTTTGGGACTATTTACGTTTGATAACTTTGTTGACTTCGCCAATTTTATATTGTATGGTTGTATATCTAGATTTTCGAATGATACCAGTACACTGAGGCAATTTTGTCTGCTAATAATGTATACTTAACACATGCAGCATAAATATTTTACAGGTATTGAGCGGGAATCGAACCTATGACCTCAGGTCAAAACGAAGAGTTCCGGGTTGCACAGAGGTAGCGCTCTCGCTTCTCACTCACTGCGATCCGAGTTCTGATCCCCGTGGTCGGCATGTGTCATTTTGTGAATGTTAATCTCTCATCAGCTACATTCTCAAATTTATTGACGCAGCACAGGACCAGTCTTCCTGGCACAGGAAATTGAAATGACAGATACAATAAGTTTGAGTTCCACCATGTGACATATCTCTTATGACAAGAGGCATTCCACCCTCTCTCTTTTGGAGATCCAAAAGTGGAGGATCCAGATCAAATCACTCCGCCGTAAACGTGACGCTTGAACGATCAGACAGTGTTCTATATTAGGATTATAAGTTGACTATTTTCGATTTGAACTTCATATATTTACATATGATAATCAAATCCAAGTACAGCTACAACAGCACAACACTCACTCTGATCCGTTATCAACTGCTTTTTTTGGCTGGATACCGATAAGAATTGTTTGAAAAAATTTGTTTGATTTATATTTTTGTATTTTAATCTAATGGGAATAATATCTGGGAAATAAAGATAAAAAAATATTGAAATACACGTCCATTTTAGAATATTTCTAATACCTATAATACATTTTGAAATCCTCCCTTGCCCTTCAACAGGAGGAAACTCCCACAGCACACCTTGATCTCGTTTCAAATGTGACATTTCTAGATCCGCCACTTGCACTTCGATCGTCGTCGCTGTACAACCGATTTTGCACGTTTGGGTTATTTTATCTCTTTATGGTTCAAAGTACGTGTGAATGTCTCTCACATTCCATCTAAATAGGCTGTGGTTCTGACCTTCACACCGCGTGCATTGTAAGAAACGGATTGCTAAACACTTCCGGAGAATGTCGTGTTGGTCTTTTAGTCCTCAGGTGACGATGTTTCAATCATGCTGAATAATCGTGTTCGTCTAACTCCAAGGTCTAGATGTAATGAGCATAAACTTGTGGATGATTTGAATTCTTTGTCTTCTCGTATTTAAGAAAACAGTAACATGGTAAAATTGTTGAAAAGGATGTGCAATGTCTATAGGGAGCTTGTTATGCCCATAAAACTGATATGTTTAATATTTAAACATAAAAATGCTTCTTTGTTGGTTTATTGGGTGTAAAGGAAACTAGCATTGCAGAAAAAATTTCATAATCCCGAGTTAGCGGTTGTGGAATTTTTTTTCTGCAACATTTAGTTTCCTTCACCCCGGGGCCTTCATCACTCAATAAACCAACAAAGAAAGCATTTTTTAGTTTATTATTTATATTTTCGTGCATTTTCCTAAACTATTA
>CAJDSM010026091.1:0-22638 GCA_903981925.1 Ostrea lurida | reverse complement strand
TAAACTAGATTACCATAATGTTGATAATTTCGTTACTTTAAACGGAACAGCCAATTCAACCTTTGACCTTGGAATCGCTCCATATATGGTAATGACCATGCGGACATGTGATTCTACAAAACTGGGTCCAACTAGTTTGCTACAAACATGATAAATGCCATGTCAATTTCAAAGGAAANTGTGACTCTACAAAACTGGATCCAACTAGTTTGCTACAAACATGCATTTAATGGATGATAAATGCCATGTCAATTTCAAAGGAAATATAGGAGAATTTTAAGATTCAGTGAATGTACAACACCCACAGAGGCGAGTGTCAATGCAAAGCAACATTGAATTGCGTGCACTCTCAATAAATGAACATACCGGTACGCTAAAGAAAGAGCATGAACAGAACGTAAAAAAAATAATTAAAATAAATTTGTATAATTAAGTTTATTTGATACAGACTAATTGCAAACAACTCGTTTTTATATGCATATTGTATTTCATTCTGAGATCAAATCAGGACACGTTAGACAGAGACAAAGATCTGCTAGATAATTTACTGATGGATTGGGCACAAGGAAGATGTATGTAGCCAGACTTAGTTTAAAATCTGATTGGTGATTTGTCAGACTACAAAGAACAAACGCCACACAATGAAATATAACGTAAAGTGACGCATCACACTGACCTTGTAAATATATTTGAAACCGGTTTAATGTCACAGTCTCGTAATTGTGATGCTTTTGAAAAAATAAATAGTTTTGAAATCATTTCTCGAGGCCTTGATTTCTCAGTCTCATGAAGGACACGCACCAAAATCCTTTTCAAATAACATTATCTCGGGAAGTACAACTGACCTTCAACCCATGTCGGTTTATAAAAAGTTTATAAAATCTTGTATCCTATCCCAGTGCACATGTATATTATGCAGTGATATATCAAGTTAAAACTCAGTTTTAATGTACATATAGTAGATTCACATGAATGTATATTATGTATATATGCACATATTTTCAATTAACATAAAATTGAGCGGCACATACATATGTACATGCATGTTGTGAGAAGAAACTGAGAACCTTTTACCCTGTAATTGTAACACACACACAAACGTTAATCAAGAAGCAACGTCATCAGAATATATTCAAACCATGACTCTTTTTAACAATTCTGATAACCATTTTATGCACTATAGAAAACCAAGGATTCTTTCAAACACTCTTTTACACATGTACTCATTTCAAATTTTATCACACATCACCCTTGAACACTATATGGTATATATTGACACGGTGCCTCTTCCGGTTCATAGTCAAACACTGTTTTATTGACACCAACCGCGTGCGATGGTATATCAAAAACTGCTGTGGTATCAAAAAAGTTAAAGGGTTTTAAAGTAAAACCGGAAGTGACCTTTGTTGTCATGGGAACGTCTTCTGACGTAGGAATATGGAGGAATCCTAAAGCTACCCAGGCAACAATGTCGGTATTTTCTATAGACTCTCCGTCCACCATATCGTCAACATACTTTCGGGACGGCTCGGGATCCTTTGTGTCTGCAGGATTGTAAATTGGTTTGACATACTGTTCGTTCTCTTTTCTTTTAGTCACTGTTAGATGGTGTTCAGTAAATGATAGGTGCTTGGCTTCCGGGTGATCATTTTCTATGTTTTGAGTTCCTGAGTGCATGGGAATTAAGCGGTATCCCCGACTCACTTTCCAGTAATTCTTTGCGTTGTTGTTCAAAAACGTCCAAAATTTTGGATGCTTAGAATCAATATCAAGAGCAGTTTCATTTTGAACGTGTTCCCATTCAACAAACCGTGTTTGGTTGTGAAAGAAATACTTTGGGTATTTCAGGTTTTTCTTTTTCACTGTTCTTAAGGCATCCATCACGTCGCCATATTTCCAGTGAATCAACTCGAAATCATTCTTCTCACTAACGACGTCAAGATCTACTTTAAAAGCGAACGTGTGATCATGAATAGGTCCTATGATATCATTGGATACTCTGTAGCCAAACGGGGTCCGCCCTGGATCCTTAGGGTTATAGAAATCACTCAGAGTGTTCAAGTATGAAGCTTGGATAAAACCTGTTGCTGTTGCTGTCGTCACTATTTTACCGTCAAGATGGAACTGAAAATCAATCAAGTAGTCATAGTTACCTAGTTGGGTAGGATACCGAGCCACTAAGTATCGGTTGCGCATGCCCACTTCAATATCATCGCCTTTATGTCGGTACAGTGGTTCCTGAGCATCCATTTCGAATATACAAATCGTAAGTCTTTCCGAACCTCTCATGGCCACAGGGTTCCACATTACGCTCTTAATATAAGCAGCATGGGATGGACAGTCGATCTCAGAAATGGCTACTTTTGATGCTCCCAAACCAAAAGTAGAATCGGTGTAAACGATGTTGTCTTGCCCGGAGCCGTCCGCTGAATAAAGCAATCCTATGTCGTTTAATGCGTTTTCATACACCACTCTTTCTCCACGGAACTTAGCATTGAAAACTGCTGGTCCTCTATGTTGTGAGGTGGTCACTGAAAACTCCCACCCCAGCCACGATATATCGTGCCCCTTCATTTTGTATCGTGGTCCAGTTGGTTCTACCGTTTTTGTGCCCGTTCGATCAGAATCCGGGCGCAAAGGGTTGGATAAGCGGCGTTTTGGAAATGTGATCTCCTTAATCAAATCCCTTGTGCCTTTGGGATACTGAATTTTGTACAAATCTGGCGATTTGTAGGCTTTGTACAGATCATCAACGGAATCAAACGGACCCTGGTTTAGATAGAATATATCATAAACTCTCCATTTTGATGAATCTTGTCCTCCATGATATATCAGTCCGTTCAGTGGAACAACATTCAGGAAGTCGAAATCCCTGTCCCCGATTCCCCTCANATCATGGTATATCAGTCCGTTCAATGGAACAACATTCAGAAAGTCGAAATCCCTGTCCCCGATTCCCCTCAGTCCGGCGGTCCATCGACTCGTCCGCTCGCCATTGTGGATAAAAGGTCCGTTCGGCATGACGCTCATGTCAACGTATGGAGATCTAGAATCAAAACACTCCTGCATCATTGGATTAATGCGATACAACTCGCTCATCACTGCTATAATTACTTCCCTTGTCTCGATGGCATCGTATGGACGATGACTGAAAGGCACTTCGTTGGGTTTCAATAGGGGTATGACAGTAATGTTTTCTGAATCTCCCTCCAGGGGGCCCACTTTGTATTTCATGAGTTGTGGTTCTTTACTAGCCCCTTCAACAACCATTGCTGTGACATACCTTCCAGGAAAAGCTCCATCTGCATCTAAGTACGCCAAAGCCTCTGTCTTGTTTGGTGGAAATAAGTACATAGATTGAACATAGGACTCGTTAAAAGCTAACTCTTGACCGGGTTTGAGGGTTATTATTCCATCTCGGTAAAGAGCCTCGCGTGCCTTGATCATTTCAGTAGAATTGATCGGAGCAAATAGTTCTGGTTTCGTACTAACTTCTACCGGATGAGTCCATTTACATGGCACACAGGCCATGGTGTCCGCCCCTTCATCAAGTCCTGTGTCCGTGCTAGGGAGAGTAGTTTCTATATTTGGAGATTTCAGAACACCTTCCGACGATGAGTGTGGGTGATCATGACCGCCATGTGCATGGCTGTGTCCGTGCGATTCTGCTGATGCATGTCCATGTGAATCCACGGAAGTGTGATCATGCCCATGCGGGTCCATCGTGGCATGATCATGTCCATGTGAGTCTTTTGGGCTGTGAACATGTTCTTGTAGGTCTGCTGGAGCCTTATCATGCCCAGTCAAATTTTCTGGACCATGGCTATGCCCATGTGAGTTCACTGGAGATTTCCTATGTGATCGCTGAAAAGGTGCAGTATCTACGAAATCTTTAGGGGCGTGACTGTGTCCATGTGCATGTCTGTCATGATTTCTGCTATGAGAGTCTCTGTTTCCACTTTGGTCCACGCTTTTACTGAGTGTAGGGCTTTGGTTGGAGTGAGGTACATCGTTCTTTTCAGTTCCGTTAAAACCGTAGATTCCAATGAGAAGACCCACCACTAGTCCTACACAGAAGAGAGCCACCCCCGTCACCTGGGCACAGACTGTGGATCTGACGGCTTTTGTTTTCCTCTTCGATTCTTTATCAGATTGAGGGGAGAAGGAGTAAAAGTCGCTAGGCATGTTTTCTGGCGAGTGATTGTTAGAATTGGTTTGTTCCATCCCCTGAAATAGATAAACTAAAATCAAAATGGGTAAAAATAGAATAAAACAACGTTTATGAAGTTAAAGGTGTTCACAAAACAATGTCCGGAGAGGTAATAATCAAAACCGCTATATAAGTGTTGCTATAATGATTTTAGCGACGGACCAGACCGGGATTCGAAATCGCCCCCCCCCCCCTAAATCCTTTAGTCAGGTGCTCTACCAACTGAGTTACATGTACGCCTTGGCCACCGGCAACCATACCTTTCTGACCACCACATTCTCTCCTCCTTGAATATCTTTAATCCCACTAGCAGGCATTTCCAACGACAGTTCTTGGGGTGCAATCTACATGTAGGAAGATAGAACTTATAGCAACGGATCAGACCGGAGACCTTAAGTCAGGTGCTCTAGATGTAATAGTACAAGATAACTTATAGCAGCGGATAAGGGCTCACGGCGGGTGTGACCGGTCAGCAGAGGATGCTTACTCCTCCATGGCACCTGATCCTACTTTCGCTTTTGTCGGAGGTCCGTGTTGCCCTACACTCGATTTTGTATATGTTTTTTTTGGATTATGATTACGTTTGACACAATGTTAACTTCGCCTTTTTGTATCAGATCGGGGACCTTAAGTCAGGTGCTCTAAATGTATGGGACAGGGAGAACTTCAGGAACGACCAGATCGGGGTCAGTTGGTACATGTACTCTACCAACTGAGCTATATTTGGCCACCGGCGATTACACCTGTCTGATCGACACACAAATTATAAACATTCAAAGATATATCTGTACTTCTTCATCGAAAGTCTATCAAAACAAAACATTCGGGTCTTTGCTGAAATCAAATGAACATGATTTACTTAACTGTACCGTAATGACATTGATGTTTCAAATTGACACGAAAAACACTCGTGTTTCCTTGTTTCGTTCTCTTTTAAAACAAAAAATACTTCCAAAGCAACTTACTCGGTAAAAACGACAAAAATTCATAAACAATTTCGAACAAGCATCTTTATATTGACAAGCAATGGTAAACTTTCTGGTAATGCTTTGATAACTTTGAAAGGGGTTCCTACTCAGAGAGTAGTAATGCCAAATAAAGTGAGGTGTGTCTTGACCGATCGATCCTTAAGCTTGTCACTTTCATATCATGTCATTTGTTATGAGATGCTTACCTGTCATTTAGGAAAATTGCTTGTAAACTCTCGGTATTTCAGTGATCAAATTTCAAGAATCATTTTGCATTGTTTTTAATTTGCCTAAAGTATATTTATATGGTTGAAATATACATTGTACTTTAATATGGGGATAATATCCACAATACATCAAGACCAAAACTTGTACCTTTTACACCAAAGTAGATACATTCTATATACATGTATATACAATATAACAATATTTGTCAATTTATTTTTACTGTAAAAAAAATCAATTAAATACATACATGTACAAGTATATCGTGATTTTCCCACCTGTTGAGGGTGTTAGATTCCAGGAAACAAATATAATCCCTNATTATTTTTACTGTAAAAAAATAAATTAAATACATACATGTACTAGTATATCGCATACAATACCGCGTGATTTCCCCACCTGTTGAGGATGTTAGATTCCAGGAAACAAATATAATCCCTCCATTCAAAAAATAAAAGTTCTAACGACCAAGAAACCCCGACTCCACGCAACGACACATTAATTGGCCAAGTGATAATGGACGCAACAGAGTGATTTTGATGAATGTATTCTTTCTTTCTAACATTTTTGTAAACACAGAGAAATCGTTACACCTTACCTATCGTATGTCATTCATCTTCATTTTTCACGTGCGCTGTTCTATACCAATGACTTTTACTTATTGTTTTTGGAGACATCCCCCAACTTTTTTCCAATTTTGCAATGATCGCTACCGTCAAATCTGACGTTTTTGCATAGATTAGCATTTTAATTAGACGCGTCACGGATCAGGTGAATTTCACTCCCATAGAAAGTAGACCTAGTCTTGTTCATTATATTACATCTGAAATGTTCGTGAATTGGGGTGAAATAGAAACTATTATTTCACCGACGAAAAATTAACACGACATACCGTGCATTAAACGCCATTGTCCGAGTCGTATCCCCCGTGGAGCACAAACACATGATAAATTGTCCAACAGCCTCGGAGGAGGAAGTACAGGTGAACTGAGCAATGTCGTGGTAATTTCCTCCATTGCTTATTTATTGTATGTGGTAACAAAATCAAAGTGCACTCATAGACTTTGCTGGCGCATCTTGTTTGGTGAGAGGTTGTGTGTCAGAGTGGCAATAAAACCGTAACCCTTTGATGGCAGGATGACGGTTGAAGGTGGGACCATGATTGCTTATATGTAATTGTCCTAAGAAACGTGTCCTCGTGTTCTAGTGTGCATGATTCCAAAATATTGCTATCGTTTTTCCTATTTTGAAAGAAAATAAACATAGCCTTTCGAAATTCCATTTGTGACAGGCATTGGTTAGATGTTGATGTTAACGACCGATCACTTACTCATAGATCAATTTTCTATCAATATGAATGACACTTTGGGAATATATGTAAATAAGTAATAACTAACACTCTGTATATGTTTTTAATGATGTTTTGGCGGGGTTTACTTTAGCGAATTACCTGGTGTTTTCAATGTTTCCCGAATTCTATGGACCCAGTTTTTACTCAGGCTGATCAGAAACTACCTGGGGTCATATCTCAACGTTGAAAAATGGTCCCAAAGTCGTGTAGAATTTTGACTTCGGATTATTTTTCAACGAGGAGATGGAATGAGGAATTGAAAATATTGCGAACTCGGTTCAATACTACATATGACGACTCCCGTTGAATTTTGAATTCACATTGTAGGCCTATTTGATTTAAAAATTGTGGACAAAAATTTACCCAGTAGATGTATACTTAGATTTGCTGTCTGATGTGTTTCATAGCCATTGTTAGCCGTTTTTCATACACTGATTTGACTACGGATTACTCTGTTTACCTGATGAAGTCCTCCTAGGTACTGCGGGGTGTGACCGGTCAACAGCGGATGCTTACTCCTCCTAGGTACCTGATCCCACCTCTGGTGTGTCCAGGGATCCGTGTTTGCCCAACTCTTGTATTTTATTTGGGACTTGCGAGATTGATCACTGTTCGTTATCTTTGCCTTTACATTTGGCAAAGAGAGTAGCTATGTATTTACATCGTTGGAAAGATCTCGGCAAGTAGAATCCCAGTTTGACTTCATACCACCCCACTCACCCTGGACATGAAGGAGGTCGCAAAAATTGAAAATACGGAGTAAATACGAGCTTTGTAATACATCGTTGAAACGATATCCCCGGGCATGGCTAGGCGTGGTCCCGAAAATGGTAGTAGACAGAAAACAGTCATGTAGCGGTTCTATATACATCTCGTCGTAAGATGAAAATTTATTGACAGGTACATGTAGTATGCCTCTTGTTGATTCCATGGTCCGGACTGTGAACAATTTTAAATATTTTCTCTGTTTCTTTTTCAGACACCACACAAAGTTCTGTTCCTGTCATTGTAATACATCATGTCATTATTCAAATAATTTTTTTTTCCAGTTTCTTCTGGGTTTTTCCGGCATCCATTCTGATTATCGAATGTTTTGTTTGATCACTTTGACTGGCACGAAATGAAGTTCTCGGTGGCGTAGCGCCCATAACGCAATTTTGCAGAGCACAGGTCTTTTTCTAGTATATCGTCTTATGTTTGTACGTAAACACATCGAATATTGCCTCTTGGGCTCCATAGAATAATAATACCTATTTTTCATCGTAAATCCGAAAACACCATGCATAAACTTTGAGAACATGTTTGCCCGTAATTGCATTTTGTCTATATTTTATCTAAAGTCGGTGGATGATTCAAATTTGAACAAAGTCACATGCAATAGTAACCCCGGGATAGTAACACTTGATGAAAAGTTTGTCATCTAAAGTTCGTATATTGATTTTGCCTTTGAAGAAAAGAGCTGGTTCAAAATGCCTTATTTCAAAAGTCATATACCGTTGGTTTCCGCTGGGGCATCCGTAAAAAACATTTTCTAAAACTCAGCATTTCCCCGGCTCAGTTACACATACATAATGTAGAATTGTAACATTCTGAGACAATTTCATCATCAAAAAACCTGAAAATCCAGGAGCTACAACCTGAAAATTCAGGAACTTCGGGGGCTTCGTCCCCTGGACCCATTAGGGAGGGAGGGGTCTTACGGCGCCCCCAGACCCGATTTTGAATACACTTAAGAAAACGTCCGGCTAGCTATGCCACTGGCTCTATGTAAGGAGCAGATAGAAGGCTTGGGGAGATTCTGAAAAATCCCTCCTTCTAGATTTTTCGAGTCTGTATTGGCTTCAAAAGATTCAAACAAACGGCGCGCATAATCAATCACACTGTATAACACATTATATACATATACATCATACATGTATGCAACAACTATTTACTTTAGAGAATGAAACGGAAAGCTAGACTTTTCGTTTGATTCCCCAGTACCTAAATCCCCAAACCGTGGCAACTTTTCATAATGTCATGGGCAGAAAACCCTTCATTAATTAAACTATTATGCTAACATGTCCATGTAGATAAATGCAAATTCTCCAACCAAAAATAAATACACAAACATTTATCAAAATGTACATTATGTGCACCGATGGTTGACCAACATCCTTGAATGATTTTGAATTAATTGTAGTTCCGTGTACTTTAAAGAATATTTTATTTCTATGCACAATTTTTTCTCCATTTCTCCCCTTGACGAGGATTTTGTGTAATTTGTAGAAATAGGTTGTTTTCAACTAATCTATTTGATGTCGCATGTAACTGAATTGGTAGCTAAAATAGTCACTAGCTGAAGTATATTTAGGCTGTTTACATACATATGAAATGTGGAAGCAGTAAGTTTTGTTTTTTTTAAATGTAAAATGAAATTGTTGATTTTCTAGTACTTATCGGCATATGAGTCAGTTTACAGAACACTTAGAATTCACATCGGGCTCGATTGCACTATTGATTTTTCGTTTTGTAAAAAGAATGAAGAACGCAGTCAATATTCGATGAGATTATTTCAGTTATATAATGAAATTGTATGTTGAATTAAAACATCTTGCATGTATAATCTCCATTTATTTCCATATTTTATTATAAGGATTGGATTTCTTTTCCTTGTCATCGGTGAAGAATTATTCACTGCGAACCTACTGTATCCTGGCAACGTGACTCGTAAATATTTGGAGGGAGGTTAGGAACGGTCAAAAATACTCTGAAAGGTAATAATAACTTTCTATGATTTGTTCAGTTTAACTTTAATCTTTAGTGTGTTCAATCTTATGCTATCCTGTCGTTTACTTTATGTTGATTTCAATGCTGAACGTGTTTTATTTTCACAACAGTCGTCATTAATTGCATGAAGAGATCGCTATAATGACGACAATTCTTCCTCAAAAGCCACAAGGCACGTACACATTTGCGAGTCAGCCTCGTGCAGTTCAACAACGGAAAAAGTACAGAGATGCTAATCCAATTGATCAGTGAGTTTCTGATGTTGTGATTTGGAATTCAGTGTGTACATTGTAATCTTATTCAAAAAATTCGTGTGATAAATAAATATGTTATTACAGATTTGTTTTATTGAATGATCGTTGTTTCTCTCATAATACCATTGCAATATTTAGCATCATGCTGTGATAGTATAATAGTATTTCTTGTAGTCATTCACATTCTTATTTTGATTTTGCATATGATTACAATATAGGCCTAATTAACATATATCTGTGTTTAGATGAATTGAAATCAAATTCATTTTGTGTGTTGCAGAAGCCAAGGTCCTCCACAATATGGAAACATTATGTACGACAGGCGTATTGTGCGAGGAAACACATATGCCCAACACACACTGCCAGCAGTAAGTAAACGTTTTTAAAATTACACTGTGACTATTGAAACTAGCAATTAGAACCTTTTTAAAACATCTTGCAACACAACTCTGGACATTTGATCTGCCCATTCATTTAATGTGCGAAACACAGTTGATTTAAAAAAAATGCATTTTGACGCCATATTAGCTGTGATTGTTGATTTAGTTGGGTTTTTTTTTTTATTCAAATCAAGCAATTAATTAACAACCAAACTACAAAGGTATGAGAAAATACAAGTCTGGAATTTAAAAGCGTTTGCGGTACTTTCCATACAATTTATTTTGTATACTTGGTTGTTGGTGAAGTATACCCCAGTGATGGCAAAATTTTTCCATAAGCACTATAGGTAATCTCCATCATTTTTCAACTAAAAAAGAGCAAGTCATGTGACTCACATGTGTAATAACTGTAGCAAGCTCATCGTGTTGCTGTGTAATGCGAGCTCTGTTTGCGATCATAATTTTTTTCCTTCTTTTCAGGTGACAATTTTTCTGAAGATCTGTCAATGTACTTGTGCAAATCATAAAGTACTTTCATGGATAATATGATCAGTATGTAATATTCTTTGTTACTAGCATGCACAGCCAGACCCTATTGAAATACAGAGACAACAGGAAAATCGGCGCCGTGCAATAGCAAGAAAAAGAGCAAAGGAACAGCTCCGTCCCCGCTCCCCTGACCCTGTGGAGGGTCGCAAACACATCGATGTACAGACCGAGCTGTACCTAGAGGAACTCAGTGACCGTGTAGAGGAGGCTGATGTTGAGGTTCAGACTGATGCCTTCCTCGATCGGCCGCCTTCACCCATGTATGTCCCTGCTAAAACGGGAGTCGACATCACAACACAGATCTTAGAGGGTGATGTAAGTGTCAACTAATAAAATCAAATTCTTGTAAAAACCAGCAATTTAATACTTCTTGATTTTGAGTCACTATACAAATTGTTTTTATTTGTTTGTTATCTGTATAAAAAAATTCACGAAACATGCTAACAAAATTTTGCTTTGTTTTGCAGCTTTTTGATTTTGATATTGAAGTGAAACCCATTTTAGAAGTGTTAGTTGGTAAGACAGTAGAGCAGGCCTTACTGGAGGTGATGGAGGAGGAAGAGCTCGCCAATCTCCGATCACAACAACGTGCCTTCGAGGAGCTGAGGAATGCCCCGAACTCGTGGAACAACAGCGACTTGGAGGAACAGGAGAGGAGGCATCGGGAGGAGAAGGTAAAACGCACATCATTAGTCAGGAAAAATTCAAAAAATTTAGATTCAGTTGTGTATTTTGAGTTACCTCCCTTATACTGAGTTATAATCATCACAGGTTACAACTGATTTGATAAGTTGTTTTCAAACTTAGAAGATTGTATGAATTACCTCCCTTTTATTGCTTTTAACAGGAGAGGAGAATGAGACAACAACGAGATATTGTGAAAAAAGAGAAAGAGACCTCAGACAAGATTGCTGCTCGTGCATTTGCTCAGAGTTACCTAGCGGATCTCGTACCTACTGTGTTTGGCACACTGTCAGACAATGGCTACTTCTATGATCCTGTAGAAAGAGGTAAGCTGGGGAAATGATAAGGCAGTGCTTCTAGTTCTGTTCCAATTCACGAAATGCATACACAATCACACATCTTATGAGAAGTAAATCTTGAAATGATTACATTTCCAAAAACTTAACATAACCCAGATGTTACATTTTGCAGCTTGCAGCTTAAATTTCATTTTTCATCAGCTTTATGTTGATTTTTAATTTTTTATTTTTTTTTTAATTGAGAAAATACTGATGATGTGTTATCTTTAAAAATGTATTTGTTCTTATAAAATTAATAATTCAATTTATAAGTTACAAAATTTGAAGTGATTCCAAACACTAGCTTTTCAAAAAAAAAATTTTTTTTTCATTGAAATATTCTCTGTTTTTTGTTTGTTTAAAGAGCATTATTTTCTCTTTTTTTGTAGATATTGAGCAGGGTTTCATGCCTTGGTTAATAGACCAGGTACAAGAACAGTTACAGAAATCTCAACTTGGCCGTTTGGTGCTGGATGGAATGATCAGGGATGTGATGAACCAGAGGATAGACGCCTACAACAAGACGGCAAAGCCTGCTGCTGGGGGCGGGGCTACGACCAGTGGCGCCCCCAGCGACAGTAAACCTGCTGATAGTTCCAGTAATGCTGCTCCATCACAAGCCCCAGCTGCTGCCACAACTTCAGAGGTAAGCATTCACTGTACAACATATTCATGCAAGAGCTTGTTCTGCATATGATCAGTTTTTGAATTAGGGCAGGCTGCTGACAAACAAGTTGATTCAACAGCCTTGTTTAAAGTCAGGATTTTGCAAATTCTTTGGTCATTATAATGATCTAGTTGGCCAGAACAACCTGTCATTGGGTTCAAATGCTGTCTTATATGTTTCATACCAATTGTTAAGCCATTCATATTGACTAAGGATTCCTCTGTTTACTTGATCAGATATATAGGGCTAACATTGGATATGACTGGTCAACAGAGGATGCTTACTCCTCCTAGACTCCTGATCCCACCTCTGGTATATCCAGGGGTCTGTGTTTTCCCCAACTCTTAATTTGTATTCTTATAAAGACAGTTGTGAGATCGATCACCGTTCGTTATCTCCACCTCTTCATTCATTCAGAAGAGTGATAGAGAAAGAATATTATACAAGTTTATGAAACAGGATTTTAGGTTCTTTTCATGTATGATTTACACTCATAGGGGGGGGGGGGGGGGGATCCTGAACCACTGTAAAGCTGAGTGTTGAATTTCTATTCTTTATTTTTTTTAAATATAGAATATTAAGCATTGAATTCTTATTTTTGGATGTCGTCGGTGGTATAACAGCACCTGGCCGTGCCAACAAATTGAATACCGCGCGTTACGCGCGGTATGATAATTTGTTGCACGGCCAGGTGCTGTTATACCACCGACGACATCCAAAAATAAGAATCTTATTTTGGATGTCGTCGGTGTATAACAGCACCTGGCCGTGCCAACAAATTGAATACCGCGCATTAGCGCGGTATATAATTGTTGGCACGGCCAGGTGCTGTTAACCACCGACGACATCCAAAATAAGAATTCAATGCTATATTACATTCCTCAATTTTATATTTTACAAAAATAAGAATTCAATGCTTATATTTACATCCTCAATTTTTATATTATAAATGTTAATTTTATTTATTTTAACTCAAAATTTTGGCCTTTCAAAACTGGTGTGCACAATAAAAGAAGAGCCGAAAATCAGCCGTTGTACTACTACATAAAATATAGTGCATTTGATATTACTTATCTTAAACTATACATTGAAATTAGGCTGGAGGTTTTCATCCATCTTTTATTAATTTCTATTTACTACATATACATATAGCAGATTACAAGTACAGATGTAATTGTAGTTCCAGATGTGTATTCATACGCTGTGATTCGGTTTAGAGTGTGTTTATAGGAATTTGAATGCTCTTCATTTTCCAGTGCATTTCAATTGATTGAAAAATACACTGAATGTAAATATAGGTCAATATTTCACAAATGGTATTACAATAAATAGGTAAAATTACAAAGTCTTCATGACAAACAATAATTTGCATACTGCTCTCACTGAGCAAGACCCCTCCCCCCTAGGTGGATTTAGAGGGTGACCTAAATTATCATTATATAGAATTATGGCTAAATAAACCCCTAAAAATAACTTTTAAAACCCTTAAACCTAAGAGCTTCCAGGGGCTTGGCCCCCACTTGGGCTTCATTCTAGACCTCTAGCCAGCAATGTATAGCAGGCCCACTTTTTTCAAAGGACCGGGCCCCATCTTTCAACAAATCCTGGATCCGCCACTGCCCCACCACCCCACCCTCACCCACCCACCCCTTATTTTTAATCAATTTGCGGTGGATACCGGATAGTTTACCTACTGATTTAGGATAACTAATAAAAACAGATGCATCATTCAATACTTTTCTATATTCATTTACAATTAACATACCGGTATAGATTTTCAGACACAAAATGCCTGATGATGAAAATGCAAAGGGAAAATGATAAATGATTGGTAATATTTCTTTAATGATTAGCTTACTTGTGCAGTTTTAGCACTGAATTTTGTAGGGTGTTTAATTAAAAACATGGCAATTACCTTTGTAAAGATTTAAGTATGTAAAATACATGTACACACAATTATGAAATGTACACAAAAATCCATTGTACAGGTACATGGAATTTTTGGATTATCAATGTATTAATGACGTCGTGAACAACTGTAACTCTTTGTAAAAAAAAATCTTTTAATGTAAACAAAACAAAACAAGTTTTTATTATTCTCATCCCCCCCCCCCCCCCCCCCTAGAGAACTAAGCTAGGACAAGGATAAAGGGCTAAGGCCTGTAATAAAGCTTTTAATTTTTTCTATGCATGGTACCGGAGTTCATTTTCCATAGATAAATTGTATATATCTAATGACCCTTGATTAAAAAGTCACTATCCTAAACGATACAACACCAGGCTTAACCACAATGATTATTATGACAATTCAGAACCTGAACTGGTAATTTTGTTTCGATCAGTCAAAGTGATTATGTTACTGATTTTTCACTAGTTAAATAATACATGTGTTAAAGATCAAAAATCTCATCAATGGGAGAGGACAGGTGACACAAGTCAAACTGGGGGTGGAAAAAAAGATGTTGCATGCTTTGGTGGTAGTAAATGAAAACCTGATAATTGATTTGAAACAACGAGAATTAAATTGTCCCAGGATTTCCTGTCTAAAATGAGAACTGCTGAGCTGAAGTATGGAGGATGGTCTCAGGAAACGAAAGGCTTTCAAAGGGTACGGGGGCTCAGGGTCGCCCATGCATTACACTTGCTGTGTCGGGTGACAAATCTGCTGGGTAGCCAGATGTAGCCTTCCCACGATTCCCTGTATCTGTCGCAGACCTGCACACGTCAGACTTCCCTTTTTTCCTAAATTAGTCTTCTGAAGCAGGTGACTTTTTTCTGCATGGTTGAATTGAGAGATAATTTCAGCGCTGTTTTTAATGAGTTAGTTGTACGGAAGGGGGGGCGGTCTGATTTAGTTCTGGGCCTGTTTGTCGGGTCAGTGACGGTGTTAATTCCCACCAATTAGACACTGATACAGTAGTACAGACGAATTCATTTTCACTGAACAGAGAAACCTGGACCAAATCAATGAAAAAGTCATGAAGGCGTATCCAAGGAGAAATTAATCACAATTCAAATGACTCCGCGTATTGTAGGGAGCTGATATGTATCTTGAACGACAACTTCGTGATAAATGGGGACTGATTAAGCCCCACCCAGTCTCAATACCCCTTCAGATGGACTGCTGCTAACAGGAGAAATGATACAAGCATTGAATATAAATTATCCCCCATATCAATACTTGGCATTCATCCCCCATTGTATGCAGTCATCTGTGTGTCAAGGAGAAGATTCGTTTATGATCTCAATAACAATGAAAATCAATTTCAGTAATATTATATATTTCATAATTTTCAAATTTAATTATCAGTGAAAGTCATTATATTTGATATATGATTTATACATTACACAATATTAGTAATGATTAGAAGGTTGGAGAGGGAAATGATGTGTGTAATTGGGAAATGACACACTCCACTGCAAATGAAACATTCAAATTATTCAGGAGCCACCATTGTCGTTCTCATATTTTGATCCCAATATGACAAAACCAGAAACCACGGTGATTTACTATCAAAGCCAAAGGAGACTTGGCAATATAAATATCGAGTTCAATGAATTAATAAAAAAATATTTAATTACTACCATTAACAGAGATAAACAACTTCTTAAATATCGTTTTTGTGAGGTGAAGAGCACATTTCCTCTCTTCTCTGTCATTTGCTATACCAGTCACCAAAATGGGTTTTTTCTGAGAGGTGCAGGAGGAAATCTGATACATGTATTAGGCCTAGACTAAGATATACTCTGCTCCCTCTTTTGCAACTTTAAAATTCAAGTCAACTGAAGAAAACATTTTTTTTTTTTTTTAATTTGAGAATTGTGTTACTTATGTTTGTAAAGTGTTTTTGAGTTGGATTATTTTTTTCCTGACTTGGTCAAAAAAAAGAGGACTTGCATATTTTATTGCCCTTGTGAGCTTGTTCATGGTAATGTTCACTCAAAAATGAAGTACACAGAGAAACATGAAATTCAAATTAGTGTTTGATTCATTACAACCTGCTAATTAGATTCTGGTTCAAGTCAGGTTATTGTCTCATACCATAGATCTATATGATGAACAATTACAATTGTTTAAAGCCATTCAAGGTAATAAGATGTTGAAAAAAGAAAATAGCTAAGTATATACTGGAATGCATGCTGTATAAATTATGAATATATACACTATGCCAATTAAGGAGGACCGACATACTTCATATATTTTCAACGTAAGCATGCAGAAATGTTCTAGTGGTTTTTGCATTTGAGGGTGACATATCTTAAGATTGGATTTTATTTGGACTTTAACAATACTGCATGTACTTGATTGAAATATATGCATTTCATAATGCATTACAATTTAATGTACAGTTGAACTTCATTATCTCAAACACTGATATTTCGAAAAACCATGTCTATGTCGAAGTGGTTTAGAAGTTCATATCACCTAATTTTTTAAGTATTTTTACCCTCAATATCTCGAATCCACGGATATCTCAAAGTTTTTTCTCTGTCCAATCAATTTTAAGATAATGAGGTTCGACTGTATATCAGTCATATGTTGATGCATTACCTTCAAAATCATGTTTTATGGCTATAGTTTGATTTGATTGGAATTTTTTCATTTTTAATTACAGGGCGAAAAGAAGGAGGAAACTCAAGAACCCGAAAAGAAAGAGGAGCCATCAGGGAACACGGAGGGCGGAGAGGAAACGGGGGGTGGGGACGAGTAGACAGAGGATGAGCAGGGGAGCAGTCATTATCTCACCATCACGACCAGCAAAGGGGATTCACTACACAAACATTATATATACTTTCTGATTGTGCTAAGTGCAAGGAAAGCAATATTGATATTAGAAAGAAAAGTGAGACAGGACATCGATTTGAACAAAACGTTATTGAAATGGACAATTTTTTCAAAATACATGTCAGCATTCTCTTTGTTTGAAATAATGGTTGCTCCATTAAATTATGACACATATGGAAAAGATTTTTTTTCTACCTTCTAGTTCATATTGTCTGTGATCAAAATGTATATAGATCGTTTATAATATGCTAGTTATTAATATGGCTAAATAGGACTACTCAAGGGAGAGAAATATTTTTATCGAAAAAGTCAAGGATGTACAAATTTATTTTTTTTTTTCGTCTAGAAAATTCATGAAATGTACTCCATAACTCTTTTTCGACACTGCTCCCCCCTGTGAATTATCTATTTAGTGATTTGTTTTGTTACAAATGTTTTCCCGAGTAAACAAATTTTGTATGTGATATTAATTCTAAATTTCCTATTAATATAAAAAACAAAGTGTCTACAAATCCATTAGAAGAATATTTACAATTCTTTTTGTTGTTTAAGTATTAAAGAATATCAATTTCAAGCTGTTTGTTGTTATGTTTGTAGATTTTATGAGGGAGATTCTTGTATTGTTGAGCTTTATTTCCTCTCATAGGAGATATTGAACACGATATATTTACACAGATCTATTTACAAGTTGCATGCAAGCAAAAAATGCTTAAAAGTTCATTGTTATTATCAAATGGGAAAGAGAGGAACTATATGTTCTCGGAGATAACCAAAAATAAGTTCACGAGTTACCATTGGGGGAAAAAAGGAACTATATGTTCTCGGAGATAACCAAAATTGTTCAATAGTTACCACTGGTGGGAAAAGAGAGGAACTATGTACTCGTCGATAATCAGAAAAGTTCACTTGTATTACAATTAGCGGGAAAAATAGAGGAACTGGGTACTAGGAAATATCCAAAAAAGTTTTACAAGCATTATAATGGGCGGGAAGAGAAACTATGTACTATGAAATTACTAGCATTTCAATTTTAGAGACAAGATAAGTTTGATGCAAAGAATCAAACCGGCTTTCTCAGCTATATTTCCAAAGAAACTACCAACATACTTTTCTTGCACGTCCTTAAACCTAAGGCAAATTGCAATGCGAAAAAACTGTATTGATTTCTTTTATAAAATGTTGAAGCACCATCATGATGATATGCAAATGGAGTAAATATAGTTATTAGATTTTGAAAATTTAAAAAGTGCAGAAATATTAAATGTAAACAGAATGAAAGGCATACCCCGGATCTGTGTCACATGATGATGGCAATATCATTGCTGGACTAGCTATATGGAATGCAAATCTAATGTAGGTTAAGATTTTACATATATACATATTAAATTTAATTAAAATATTTGAGGCCGCAGCATATTCAAACCTAAAATCTTGTTTTTATCTATTCATTTACCGAATCTGGAATATGAATTGCTTCTGTATTTACACACTGCCCATTGGGATGTGTCTAAAGTCGGTCTCGGTTCCGGTCTTCGGTCCCAGTTCACTATCTAAAAGTCGTCTTTCGGTCTCGTTCAGAGAAAAAAGTATTACAATATGAACTCGCATGGCGATTCAATTATTAAACTATGTATATATTGTTTCCGATTTAAAATTATTTTAATCTTCTCTTCAATTTTCAATTTTTCGAAATTCTAAAGTTGAAAAGTATTTTTTTTTCTTAGTGTCTCGTTGATTGACACAATTAAAAAATAAATGAAATTCATCATCAATAGTTTTACATTTTACAGATCTTCATTTCTTGGAATTTTTCTGTATCTTCCTCTTTCTATTTCTAAGAATGATCACTTATTCGTAACTTGCAAATCAATTTTCTGTATTCATTTAGAATCTAAGGTCATATGCGTTTTTCTTTATTGCAATTTTAATCAAACATGCTATATGTTAATATATTAAACAAAAAAATCCTTTTTAAAAAACACTCTTGGTAAACAAATATAACAATTTTGCCTATTCCGAACCGAGAACCGAGACCGACTTTTAGACACACCCCTGCCATTGGGGGGAATACTTGTTGTAAACTTCGTATAAAATCGTAAATTCATAATATTTGTTGAATAATGAATAAGAATGAAATGAATTGTGTACATTTATTATATACTTTTATTTATAGATATTTCTAAAAATCTTTTAATCAGAACTTTTACACATATTGATGAATCACTTATCGAGACTTCCCCTTTCCCCATGCGCACATTCTCTAACAAAACCACAAATAGATCGGCGCACCTGCGGCCGATCATACCCAAAATGTTTACATTTGCGGGAAAAGAGGAATTATGGATTAGGAGATAACCCAAAATTCACTAGCATTTACAATTAGCGGGAAAAGAGGAACTATATATATTAGCAGATAACCCAAAAAATTTACTAGCATTAGCAGGAAAAAAGGAACGATATATTAGGAAATAACCCAAAAATTCACTAGCATTACAATAAGCGGAAAAAGAGGAAAGAACTATGTATTAGCAGATAACCCAAAATACATGTATTTACTAGCATTACAATTAGCGGATAAAGAGAAACCACATATTATAGAAGATAACCCAAAAATTCACTAGCATTACATTTAGCGGGAAAAGAGGAACTATATATATATTTGGAAATAATCCAAAAATTCACTCGCGGAACTATGCTCTACTAGGAGATAACCAAAAAGTTCACAAGCATTACAATATTAGCGGTCCAAGGAGAGGAACTGTGTACGAGGAATTAACAAAAAACTTCACTAGCGCATTACAATTAGCGGGAAAACGAGGAACTGTGTACTAATAGTAATAGGAACATTATCAAAAAGTTAACTAGTATTAGATGAACTATGTATAGCTGGAAATTACCAAAAAATTGAAGAAGAAGAAAGGGGAAAAGACACACTCCGCTCTCTTCAGACAACACAATTCTGCATCATTTTATACAATTTAGCATGCAGCGGTTTTCGGATGCTATGCATCTAGTAGTGGAGGGCCAATGCGTCGCGCACCATTTTTAGCCGGGTACCCGCTATAGGCATGGCCTGCTCTCGCGTAGTAATCCGGAAGCTGCCCCAACAACCGCCAAATAAACTTGCACTCTTCATAATCAAATTCCATCGTAGTTTGTTTTTTGAATGCTAAATCCATGATAACTCTTATAATTTCAAACTAAGTTTTGATTCTTCAAAAACAATTGAAAGCGAAAGGATTTTTGTAGTAGTGTAGCGGACAGTTCAACAGGAACCTTGTACTGTCTCTCTAGTAAGCTAATGAGGCTTAAGACCCGTGGGGGTCTCTGTACCATTTATTTGGTTTATGAGAAATGAATGAACTTGAACTTGGGTTAGAATAAGTCCCCAGCATCCCCTTGCGTGTCGTAAGAGGCGACTGAATGGGGCGGTCATTCGGATGAGACCGGAAAAACCGAGGTCCCATGTCACAGCAGGTGTGGCACGATATTTAAAGATCCCTCCCTGCTCAAAGGCCCTGAGTGCCGAGCACAGGCTTAAATTTGGAGCCCTTCACCGGCAATGGTGTTGTCTCCATATAAGTGAAATATTCTCGAGTGGGGCGTAAAACAATAATTAACCAATCAATCTGGCCATGATGTAGAGTTTCTATCTTGATCACGCAAGTTAAGCAACAGCGAGCGTGGTAGCACCTGGATTGGTGACCGCTATATGTTACGAGAATTTTTCACTCATATGGAGACGTCACCATTGCCGATGAAGGGCTGCAAAATTAGACCTATGCCCTTTTCAAAGCAGGAAGAGATCTGTATCGAGCAACACTTACTGTCTTACTGTGAACACCGTTTTGTTTTGAATTTTTTAAGGGGCGGGGGATGTTTGTTTGTTTTTTGTCCTCCCCCCCCCTTTTTTTTTTTGGTTTGTTTGTTAGTTTGTTTTTTCGTTATTCTTTTTTTTGGGGTGGTGGTGGGTGGGTTTTTTGTTTTTGTTTGTTTATTTTTTCTTTTCTCAATATAGTAACCCGGCTACCAGTACATTAAATACTTTTGATAAAATTAATAAACGAAAGAATCAACCACTAGTTTCCTCATTTCTTAAGATTTCTTTTTAATCATTTTTTTTCAAATCGGAATCTTGTATTTCAAGAACATGAATGTGTAAATTGTGTATAATTTACTTTCTAGAATGAAAACAACAATTTCGCCTCCCAAGACATATATACCTAATTAATTAACATACAAATAACACTTAATTAATCATAGTTCATTATATAACATAACTGCAATCGGGAGCGGCTGATACTAATAACTCCTTGAAAATCAAGTTCAAAAAAAAGTTTTGTCGAACAAAATTTGCGACAGAATTTCTGTGAAGTGGTATTGAATAAGCCTCCGGTAACAGGTTACCTTTTGATGTGTACCAGCTGCAGTCCATTTGTCTAGGACTGACCACACATTTGTTCCGTCCTGTCTGTCGGTGAACGCCGGGTGCCTATCCGTCAACTCCGTCACCACAATCCTGTTTACCCACAGGGAGAATCAATTTCTTCACCATTGTTAATGCTAACTTCAACCCGATACTTCGTCCTTTGGTAAATGAAATGTAAACAAAAAAATGTAAGGGAATGTTTCAAGCTGACCATCAAAATTACCTAACAAGTCTGTTTTGTTGGTCAATAAGATTAAATTAATTCTATATTGTCCACTTTTTATAGATGTCCGGTATTAACCCAGGAGCAGAAAGAGCAAATAGAGATTCGAATTTTGTAGTCCATGCTATGCATTGTCGACTCATTGTCAAAAGGTGTGTGGTTATTCTTGTCATAGAAAGTTTGCCTTGTCAATTCGGAAAATTTGAGATTCTGAGTGGCAACTTCCAAGATTGCATTAAATTGAATTACCCTGTGAATTATACATTGTACATGTACATACTATATGTATTGAAACACGGGGAATCATACATAAGAGCGCGGTTGACGAAAATGGCAATACTGAACAACCTTGCGCAAACGAGGATATTTGGGTTTGGGGTTGTTTTTTTATTTGTTTAGGGTTTTTGGGGGGTTTTTTGGTTGTTGTTTTTTTTTTTTTTTTTTTTTTTGTTTTGGTTTTTGTTTTTTTTTGTTTTTTTTTTGTTTGTTTTTTTTTTGCTAATTCATTAATTTTGTTTGTTGGTTGTTTTGTTGTTGTTGTTTTGTTATTTTTTGTTTTCGTTTTGCTATTTTTTTGTTTGTTTTCGTTTGTTTGTTGGGGTTTTTTTTTGGGGGGGGTTGTATTTATTTATTTATTTATTTTATTTATCTCTTTTATGTATTCCGCCTAGGCATTTCCCACTCGTTTTCTTAATCTATACTTATATGCAGTGACTAGTAACGGAAAGTTGGTGGTCCAGTGGCTATACACCATTAACATCATTGAATCACCGCGGTATACTGATATAGTAAATTAATGTATGAT
>CAJDSM010026089.1:14559-27177 GCA_903981925.1 Ostrea lurida | reverse complement strand
CGATCTGAGCATGTCTGGCTTACCCATCTGTTGCCATCCTCCGCTGCACCCAACCCAGATGCGATCCAGCTGAAAACAGTGTGAAAAAATCACGAAACAATTGCATGATTCTTTACATATAAACATCTAACAACGTTATAATCGAAGCTGTGCAAGTTCATCTGTACCAACAAGCAAGTGACTAAGAGTGCTGACAGTAGGCTTCCTACTAAAACTTCACCTCTTAAGTGCTGTAATATTTTTATTTTCTTTATTTATATTTTAATTTTTTCAGAAAAAGCATTAAAGTCTGTGTAGAAGAGTGTCATAGGGAAGACGACAATATCAAGGCCCTAATTTGAGATATCAAAATTGAATCATATTTGGTAACCACAATTTGATGTCACAAACGGTATCTTCACAAAACAAGAGTTGGCAATAGCGAACAATAATCTTCTTGCACATGCAATATCTACGAGCTTCCTTCTTAAGTCCCATTGTGAGCTTAACTTTGGATTTTACTCGTGCTTGACTTAGACAGATTTACAAAGAGAAATCAATAGGTATCCACTCACTTCGATTTGCAATAAATATCTACAAGTTTCAAATTGAATATACATGTAGATAAGTGATAGAGTGAAACATAATGTTCGACACCCTCTCCGCACCATATAAAAACAATAGCAAGTTTCAACCTCTTAGCAAACTTGCACGAAATATATCAAATTCATGTTTCGTGTACCTCTCAAACATTGGCTGAATTCTCTGGTGATGCTAATTTACGTCCCACATGTGTCCGAACACCTCATTTATGTTAGTAACCGTACGCTACAAAATTATAACAAATGATATGTAGCCGTTCTAGTAATGGTTTCAACACAGAAATCAGCTGTGTTTCAACTTAAAAACTTTATATTTAGAAATGACATAAAAAAGGCACAGTTAAACTTTTTTTATTCCAAACTCGTATTTCGAATGCCATGTATGTATAATATCATCAATCTCCATTTCTTTATGTATATAACCCTCAATATACCGACATCCCTTGGGAATATCTTGGATTTTATACCCATTGAGTTTGATAATAAAGTCTATGACTGTCAAATCAGCTGTCACAGGTCAAGTAATCGTCAGAATTGGTGCTCGAAAATAAAGATCTTTACAGATTCTATCAAAATTGCTCAATCTTATGAACTAAGAAACTTATAGCGCACATAGCAAAACGTTGTGGTCATTGTTTAAAAATAACCATGCACTTTCAGAAATTAAATCCATTAGAAAAAAAATTAAAATCTGATCACAGTACAGTACTTGACATGCCCATCATACAGTCTACATCTAGTCTTATTAATGCCTGTATCCACCTAAACAGTCGGTTTCAAAAGACAAAGAAATTTATCTATTGTGAACAAATAAGAGTCTTCAGCTAGATTTCTGTAAAAACAGTGACTTCTTGAGTCTCTTACACATAAACACATATTGAATTACAAATAAGAATGTCAAGCTCGTATTGAGATGCATTACCATTCCATTTGGGATTGTAACAATCATACAATTTGGTCAAAAAGATTGCGATCGATAGACTGTCATACACATCATGCTTAACATACTGCCAGAGTTTCTTTTTTATGAGCATCTACAAGTGACTGGGTTGAATTAGACTTCTTTCATGTATCCGCCGACAGGTGAGGCCGGGCCATTAGCCTAATCATTTGCTCAGAATGTCGCATTGGACCAATTCCTTCAGGTCCTTGTGGTTCCTGTGTAGCATTAGTCCTCGACTCAAAATCAGCGTTCTTCTTCCCTGTAAAATGATCAGGAGTAATCTATCATCTACTTCAAGTTTGAAATGTGCATATATCACACTGTGGGTAAAACCAGAATATTAATGCCTGCTCATTGCTTAAATTTAGTGAAGACGAGATTGTTTTACTTAATCTACATTCACTAGAAATCTAACTCGTCTAGCGAAACGGGCAGTCAGAACGTTTCGACCAAAAGTAACATACTATCCTGCGACCACTCCCCCTTCCCCCCCCCCCCCCCCCCCCCACCTCCACAACGGAAAGCCTTCGATCCTCGCAAGTGCTGGAGATGTAATTTCCGAAAACCATTTAGATAATCTTTATCTTCCGACAGATTCATGGTAGATTCTCGTTTCGAAACGCCGAGAAACACCAGCACGGCGAACATATGTTGAACTCGACACCCACACACCACGCTAGTAGGTTGACAATTGAGAACAAGATGGCGGAAAATAGCAGCAAGGAAAGAACACAGAAACGTTGAAAAGCCTTTTTAAAACTTTAATAATCAAGTCAAGTTTCTTTTTACTTCGCAATCGGATACTAATATTTAAATTTGCCCCCCGTTGTCTAACTTCAAACGCCCATTAACGCTTCATTGAGCTTACAAAACTGAATCATGACACGATATTACATCAAGCGTTATGAAAAACTGAAAATCGTTGTTATTGTTATTTTCAAAATTCTTTGCAATCTTTAATTCACATAATATTTAAAATAATGACATTGATTATTCCTTAGCGGAGTCCAGCACCATCTACTCAATATACATGTAGCTACATGTCACGATGTATTAGAAGGCTTGATATAGCTGAACGTACAGTATGGATTCATTAATCAGACATTAAATATCATAATGCAATGGAAAAATCAAAATATCGAAATGAGAACATATGGTCCTGAAAGTTCTACATGTTTGGAATACATTACACAAGCATTTCTTGACAAAATAATAAAGGAAGCTACTTATGATAAATTCGATACAAATAATTGGTGAAATTCAGACTCATTATGAAGTTAATCACTGAAGCAAGAGGGTATATTACAGCTAGTATATTCTAGGCTTAAATATTTGGGATAACTACATATTGTGCTTAATACAGTGTTCAAAAGTGCGAGATCAAAAATAAAAAGGATGTTGAATTTACAACATAATTAAAAATATATCTCAGTCTGCTCCACTTCTTTCGTGCCTTCTCAAGCGTTCAGGGTATCTGCATACTTCGAAACGTAAATTCGTACCGCACCGATGTTCTCGAGCGATTCGTGCAAGAAAGTCAACGATCATACTCGAGAACAACAAGAACAAAAGTTTCGGAATACCACTCCAGCGAATTCTACCTAATTGTTTAGGCACCTCTTACAGCAAAGTCATCCACCTTTCACAAAAGCAACGACCACGTTCCCCCCCCAATTGAACCACTATCACGTACATGGAACAAAGGTCCCCAGAGACTGTACCTAAAAGCAGACCCACCAAACACGCGTCAACTTGCTTAACTTGTGTGATACAAAAGCAGACTTTGCCTGCATCACTACCAATAGCTAGCTTTTTAGTGGGGGTGAGTAGTAAGAAGTTCCCTCACTGTACATTGTCACCTCTACCAACTGCATGATGATTTTAACACAACAACAGTGTTCAAAATAGAATTAGTCAGCAGATGTCATACTTCAGTATGCGTGGTCCTCATAACTTTTGCATGCGACACAGTGGTAAGTGTTCAAGGTCAAACTGTAGGGAGAGGATCAATACTGCGAAACCAACTTGTATATGTTGCTGTGAAGAAAATTTAACAAGACTTCGCAAAACTTACCTCTATTGTGAATGTTCTCGTCATGAACGTCCCTGAATGTGAATCAAAATAGGACATGAACATGGCTCGAACTGCGGAAATTACTTCACGTAAATTTAATATCCCATGGTGAATCATGAATAAAGTAATGGCGTCACAGTATTTTAGGATAAAATATTTAAGGGGATGCATTAGCGACTAACTATTTAAAGGACTTCATGCTGACTTTTCAAACATGGCTGATGATATAATGTAACAGGGAGAAAATGCAACGGCACAGACCGGCGGATTCGAACCCGGGACCCCCATGAATCTCTAGTTCAGCGTGCACTCTTACCAACCTGAACTATATCTGGCCACCAGAGATCGACCCAGCCGACCGCTAAACACCCTCCTCTCCTAAATTGTCTTCATTCCCCGAAGACCACACAACCCAGGTTCTTTGCCCCTGGATGAAAATTTTCCCTGCGATTCCGGGGGTGGTCCTATGGCACCAAATCGTAACAGTTGAAAGGGAGAAACTGCACATTACGGACCAGACCGGGTTCGAACCCGGAGCTCCCTGATCCTCTGATCAAGATAGCTCTACCAACCTGAGCTACATCTGGCCACCGGAGATCGAACCCGGCTTGACGCTCATATATATACACCTTGTATGTGTTAATCTCACTGTCTGCCCTGACTAAGTTGAATTGGAAAATTAAAAGAACTATGTCTACCTGGCCATGCAGATCATGCAACTCAAGCAGCCACTTTAATATAACTGTTCCTATTTTATATTCATGTAAGGGACAAAAACCCCAAGATTCCAGCAGGCTGCATTGCATTTCGATTTGTTTCTGACGACATTAACCGTGTATGTATTATGATGCTCCTCTGCCCTCTGACTGGGGGGCACCAAAAATGTTTGAATATTTAAATTAACCTGTTAACATAAACATAAAGATTTGAAAAAGATGATGAAATTAAAACAACGTCATGACTCCATTACTTCCTATTTCTGTTTACTCCTGCAGCCTGGACGAACACAGACCACGTAAGCCAGGAATATTTCTACGTTGACATTGCACACACGTGCATTTTTCGACATTGAAATCACCCCCCTTCTCCAAATACCTCGATTTACGAATGACAATTCGCACAGTCTGCTATAGTTACTATATTCTCCGGCATGGAGTTTTGTCCTCGCTAAATCTAACGAAATGAACTTTTGTTTTAACTGCAGAATTTATTTGAAACTTCAGATAATACTATATTGGTCAAATGAAATTAACGATGTTATAGTTTTTTCGCAGATATTTATCAATGGCACTATATTTTGTCATTTGAGCGACCGTCTCATCTCTTTTGGGTTATTGGGATCACATTGATAAATTTAGAAATCAAAACAAAAATTTGGCATATCCATATTGTCCTCATTGGGGGTGTAGTGACTGCGTAAAATAATTGATAGTAAATGCTTCGTTTACTGTCTGAATTTCTCATCTTGGCAACCATATTCCTTTGCTGTTGTACTGCAAATAATGGAAGCACAAAAAGTTCAAGCCAAATGCCATTGCTTTTGTAAGGTAAGCGCCCAGGGCATTATAACATTTCGAAATATTCCTCGCAGGAAGACTTCAAACAACACCGCGTTACACAGAGATTTCCCGACAGTGCGTTACTATAGTAGAGCTGGAAAACGAATACCAAACAAATCAATACTTCGCAATATTCGGACTACCTATTCGTATCGTATTCGAATATTTCGTCAACGTACGAAATGTACAGTATCAGTCGTTTAGGCCCGATTCCGGATTCACAATTTTTAGTTAACCGATTTGCTGACGGATGTAAATTCAGACAGATATAATCTAGTTTCACTCTTTCTTATAGTGAAGAGGATCAGAAGTTACTCTGTTGGAAAATACAATTGATATATGGAAACATTGTGTAAATATCACCGATGTTACTAGCATTTTCCATTAACCGAAGTTCATTTGGTCAGTTCAGACTCACACTGCACAGTTCCGAAATCACGGAATGGTTTGAAACAAACAGAGCAGGTCGTTCGAACGTTAGATAATGATCCGCCCCCCCATCGACCAATTCAACTCAGTCCCGAACCTTTGGAAATCACCAGATATCCTGTATGTATATCTCGCTCTCAAGATCATACCTCAGTTTCTGATACGACAATCAAAACGAAATCGACAACCAGTGTAAGTAATCTTTATATTCTTTGACGTAATATGAACAATATATTCAACTTCGCGTTTAGGCTATATCCTCAAATATGCAGCATTTAAAAAATTATACTTATTTTAACATTGATAATTCATTTTCTCTGAGCTGCTGTATGGATATATACATTATACCACAATGAGATAACAATTCCTCGCCGTTTTCGTATGGTGTTGACGACCGAGTGGGATCGAAGCTCGTCGGAATACCCTTACACAAACAACAAAGGCATAAAATTAAGATAACACTACAGTATACCTTTTGAAATATTCATACGCAAGAAGATAATCAAAATACAACTATTTGTACTATAATTTAATAACTGTCCACTTATCCTCTATCGAATTTTTTTTACAAATAATTGTGTTTCACCGCCGAGGGGGGGGGGGGGGGGTGTAATCCTTGAGAAAACGGATAGTTCTTTGTTATCACCAAACAAAAAAAATGTAGGCCTATGCTTATCTATATTTCACACTACTATAAAACCAAAGAGACAACCTTAATATGATTTCAAATGTTGCCTTAAAATTTAAAACAAGTTCAAAACATGACGCGAATGACCAGCAGTTTGGACACGACTGATCCGGAATTGGACCATGAGGTAGCGTTTCATTTCGTAAGCCATCTGACTGCAATAATACATCCCATGTTGAAGAAATATCTTATTTATTAATATTGCTGACAAGACTTACTCAACTCACAAATGCAATAATGATTTAGTGCAAATAATCGTGATATATACTTTCAAGAGAGACAAACAGATAATATATACAGCGCGATGTTTTTTTCCAAGGGCGTAAACATAGACCAAATGTCGAAGTCGTTCATGTATATCATATAAGAAGTTTGACAAGTAATAAACCGGGAATGGATGGAAATTACAACAGATTTTGTAATCCCTCAGTAATACATTTTTACATGATGCACCTTTCGCTAAGCGAGAAATCACTTTCAATAATAAGTATTTTAAACTAATTCAATTCCACAAGTCGATTCGGAACTGCATGATCACGAACGGGCAAACAGAGCTGTCATCTTTCCTCTAAAAATATTGTACCTGTATGCATATATAAGATCAACAGCGAGTTTGGTTTATATTTCTACCTTGTAATATAATTACTGCGGGCAGAAAAAGTTGAAACTAACAGTGGAAAATAACATTAAGCACTGACGGGAGTTAGCAATATCTACAAGCAAGTTTCTTCCATATACTTAGCCGCTTCCCCAGCTGGTCAACCAGAATCGTGCCAGTTCTTCCAGAAGCTGATACTTTACAAAAAGCGAGAGACGATAAAACGTGAGAAAAAAGGCTATCACTTGCTTAAAAACTTGGACTTTATTTCCAGTGTACCATGACCGATTCAAAAGTTAGAATAAGAGAACCCTATGACAGAGTGCCTACTACGGTGGCGTCTAATACACTCCCGGGGGGGTGGGGGGCACTTACTATATACGATAGATAGGGATGCTTGCTGGAACTCAGGTAGCCTTCTTTCTTTCTTCCATCAGACAAATATGACAGGTATAGAAATCAGCATGAATATATAAGGTTAATGTTTACTCAATTAATTATGATGAATAGGCCGTCTAACTTTGATCCAGCTGCAGCAGTTCATTGTTTGTCATATGGCGAAGAAGGTCACCATCTTGAACAGAAATGTCATAATGAGAAAGTACTACAATTCATCAAATCATAAAACAATAGTATGACAAAGGTGGGGAATCTGCAATGTCAGCGGCACGTCCTCTACCCATTAAAATTACGAAGTGCCCCACCCCCCCATAGACTTTGCCGAAAACTTGCAAAATGATGTGCTAGAATGGACAAATAAGCAAATAAAAATATAAAAAAAGACGGGTGGCGACTGTATTACTTTGCCAGTAGTTTCTTTACAGAAATAATTTTTTTAACTAATGTATATTTATAAAACATCTAGTGCTGTACCGAGTTAACTGTGTAACAGTATTTCATACTGCGGTATATTAGACACGTGACCGATCAATATTCGAATTACTAGAATACTTTATTCGAATTATCTCGCTATTTTACTATTCATTCGCGGTAATATACTCGACATTCGTTTCAGCTACTATTAATAGGACAAAAATGAAACTAAGAACGATGATCTGTACAGAATTTGAACTATATTGGTGATTTAGAACGTACTACAGTCGAATCCTCGCTACTCTCAGAAGTCCGATGGGACTGAGAAAAAACTTGAGATATCCATGGCGTTCGAGATACTGACGGGTTAAATATACTTAAACGAACATAATGCACTTCTGAATCACTCTACCATATCCAATGTATTCCAGAATTATCGTTGTTGATTATCAATATACCAAAGTTCAACTTGTTACATAGTCACCCGGTCGGCAGTGGCTCAGTAGATCAAGAGCTCTCGCCTCTGATACGGGAGATCGAAGCGTTGGAGCCCCGTGCCGGCACTCGGTGCGTAAACCTAAGACGATGGAAAATAGTGTGATTGCTCCTTTCGCCAAGGCTTGGCAGTTAGAGTGAGAATCACGGTCTTTCGGAATATGCCTTAAAAACGGAGGTCCGTGGTTCCAGCAGGGTGCACGCAAAAGAACACCTAACACTGCTAAAAGCCATGAGTGCTAAGCATTAGGTCTAAATTTGCAGCCCCTTCACCGGGCTAATCGGTACGTCTCAAATATGAGTGAAATATTCTCGACGGGACCAGAAAAAACAACACAATAATCTCAATAAAATAATCCAGGAACCGCGGATTAATTGATCTGTAAATAATTGATAATTATGTTGACGTTGGTGCCAGAGCGAGACCTAAAACCATTCTTGCAATTTAACAATTAAGCCTCTTCATTTAACGCGGTTGAACAGTTTGCATTCCGTGACCGTCTCCTGACACTTGCCGACAGTGGAACAGTGCATCGATTGTTTACGTCACGATTAGCTCGCAATGTTTATATTTATTTTCACCATAATAAGCAACTTTATCAGCAACAGCAAAACGTAATGAGTATACAAGAAACTGTAAGCTGCTTGAAAAATTTTGGTCCAGTCGTGAGCCCTGAGAAAGGCTTAGCTTGAAATTCAAACACAATTCTGTGGAACCTTTCCCAATACCCTATTTTACTTTATATTATACTATAGACGTTGGTCTAATCGGGATATACCGCAGTGGATCCGACATTTTTGTGGCGGATGCATTGTGGGGCAATAGGACATCGCGTGGCTCACACAAATTTTAGCTGATAGAGAGCAAATCACACATGACTTGCATAGTCGTATCAATTAAAGCAAGAGCTCGTCGGCTCGCTCACTATTAAGCGTCTGTTAATATACCACCCATAAAAAAAGCACAAGGAATCGGATCAACATAATATATAGAATGTGAAATTAACATTTTAAAAACCAAAACCGTTTGTACTATACGGATACAAATGCATACACTAGCATTGAAATAAGTCGTGTATATTTAAATGGAATATCAACATCGCCTAAACTTCTCGAGGTGAATATGGTGCGCACTGATGGGCTGAGACAATATGCAATATGGATTTTACGATGTAATACACTCGTCTTCTCTCCAGTATTAAATGATTCTGTACATGACTGAGTGTTGTCTTGCATGCCCATAGCTCAAATCAGAATATTGTTATTCGCTGTACCCAGAATCATACTAGCAATTGGTATTTGGAACAAAGTATAGAATTCATTTATAAGTGTGTATTTTCAAAATCCTGTAATCAACAGAAGTCTGTAGAGATTGCTTATTTTGAAGGACCCACAATGATCCTTGAACATATCTTGTACCTAGTATCCATTATGTGAGAAATCATGCCAAACATAATATCTGTCTATTTCCTGTTAAACATTTGTGCACTTGGAGAGCTGAACCTACACCACTGTACGCTGTCATTAGATAAATGATATTCAGCTCGTTTAGTCATGCTAGTAAATATAAAGAACAACCACTACTGGCATTGTATTTAAAACTCAACATTCCATGCCTGCAGATCGTGGAACTGGGACCCGGCAGAGGGACCCTGGCAGCGGACATGATGAGGGTGAGGGGCTCAGAACTTAACCTGTCATCACTGTGTGACATTAACACAGGACATGATAAGGTTGAGAGGTTAAAAACTCACAAATAATCGGGAATTTCCTTTATCGTTTTCATAATCTTACTGGTTATGGGGGAAATTTACAGTCATTTTTTCTGGAATCATGCTTGTGGATACTGGTAAAATGTTTTGCACAGGTCTAGATTCCATGACATGCTAGCTTGTATGCCTCCATAATCAGAGATTTGGGGAATGTCTGTTTGTTCAAGAATGCTTTCTCTGGATACCAGAATTGCTTTGCTGCCATGTAGGGGTATTAGTGTTTCATAAACGCATCATTTCTTTAAAAATATTTTCTCTTTCACATGAGTATATAACAACAATTCAAAGATACTGTATTATGAATATATTTTACTACTAACAGTACACATAAATGTGCATTGCCTTTTCCAGGTTTTTTCACAGTTTCAAGAGTTCAACAAAGCTGTATCCCTGCATTTGGTGGAGGTCAGTCCGAAAATGATTCAGCATCAATCCGAGGCTCTCACAGGGGTTATGCCCCCTGATAACACAGTGGCAGAGTACCAGAGCCAGAAAACCAAATTTGGACCGGATGTTCACTGGCACCGGTTCCTGGACCAGGTTCCTAAGGAGTGTTCCTGCTTCATCGCTCACGAGTTCTTTGATGTGTTACCAATCTATAAATTTCAGGTGACCACCTGTTTACTCCTAGCTGATATACATGTACTGCTGAATTTTATTGCTATTTCAAACATATGTCATTGTCCAATGACAGTTAATAAATTTTCTCCCAACATCAACAAATTTTGTCTCAAGCAGTCTATAAATTTTTCATAATTATTATTCATATTATCATTTTGGCATTTATCTTCCTAATGACAGGACGTATTAATCAGCACCAGAAGTCCTACACAGAAAACCCAGGGATACAAAATACTTCGAAATCATTGTACATATGTATATTGAAAAGATATTGATAAATCAGTCATGTTTATTTTCATGTTGTAGAAGAAAGACGGCGAATGGAACGAGATTTTGGTGGATATCCAAGAAGGAGGAGGTCTACGTTTCATCATGTCCAGAGGACCAACCACAAATTCTAAGGCATTTCTCACAGTAAGAAACTAGTAACTGTCCATTACTTTAACTATACTCTTGCTACTAGTTGCGGAGGGGAGTATTAGGCAGGTCGCAATTTGTTGTGTGCTGGAACCTTGTTAACAAGATGGAAGCAAAGGGCTTGCATTCAGAGAATCATCAAACCGTCCACAAATGCTGCCCATGGAGAAAGGATAAATTCTATTGATTTTCAAGGTCAAAGGTCATCACTATTGACTATGGCCTAAAATTGTTGTGAACAAGATAAATGACACAGCATTCATCAGAAAATGATCGAACTTTCCACAAATGTTGCCCTTGGAGAGTAGATGAACCTTATTGATTTTCAAGGTCAAAGGTCAAGGTGACTATTGACTATCTTAAAATCCTTGTGAACATGATAGAAGATACAGCATTCATCAGAGGATCCACTCAGTCCTTCCACAAATGTTGCCCATGGAGAGAGGATGAACCCTATTGATTTTCAAAGTCAAGGTCACTGTTGACTATTGTTTATAAATTTTGTTATGCTAGGGGATGCTACGATTGCGTTGCCTTATTAATGAAAGCTTCAGAGAACACAATTTTAAGGTATTTCTCACTTTAAGAGTTGAGTGACTGTGCTCTATTGTTCTTTAGTTCACAAGAGATTCAGAATCCACAATTCAAAGTTACTTCTCCTGGTGAAAATGAAGTGACTTTACCAGTTTTGTTATTGATGTAGTTTACCGTTAATGACTCAGCTATACACACACGCACACAAACTTGATTAAGACCTTATAGTATTGAAGGGGGAGGTAAAAACAGACAATATACAAATATGTATCCTGGTGTATTGTAACATGCTTTGAGGAACTGTAATATATCACATATACCATGTACTCAGTATATAACTTTACCTTCAAACAATTTGCTCTTTCCATCTCATCCAAACATGTCACAACCGGTGTAGATACACGACAGTGTAAGATGTGTAGTTAGATTGATTGCATTCTCTACTTACCATCTAAATTTAGAGTTGTATTCCAAGTTATATAGTGATAATTATATAAATGTGTACTATGGAATTTCAGCATATGACAGACTTGGATGAGAGAGACCATGTAGAGGTGAGCCCAGAAAGTGGGACGTTAGTACAGAAAATGTCGCAGAGGATCAGTGATCATGGAGGTCGAGCGATGATTATAGACTACGGCCATGACGGAACAAAGACAGACACATTTAGGGTAAAGTGACAGAGATCAGTACCTTCATATGGTTAGGAAAATTCTGTGTGGTGAAGATATGAATTTGTTGCATATTTTGTTTGTCATCCATCCCTTATCATAAGCAGAAGAATTTTCAATCTAATTAAAATNGTCATCCATCCCTTATCATAAGCAGAAGAATGGTCACTCTAATTAAAACTAGTTGTTCTGGATCCACTATCACTTCCGTAGGAGATTCAAACAGGAATTTTAATAAGATTGAAGAAGCATAAACTCAGATGGTGTCATATTCTGAAAATGCTAAAATGAGAGCTATTGTCATTGTGTGTGCGAGTCCGATGTAGCAGGTTTAATGTATTTACAGGGTTTTAAAGATCACAAGCTGCACGACCCGTTACAGAACCCGGGCTCTGCTGATCTCACCGCCGATGTCGACTTCGC
>CAJDSM010026089.1:1271-12105 GCA_903981925.1 Ostrea lurida | reverse complement strand
TCATGCGGCTCCCTCCGTTGCTTAACTATACATAATCTTTACTGTTCGGCCCTTCGTAGCAGTACAATAAACATTTCTTTAGCCTTCAAGCCACGCCCAGTACGCATAAAAGAAAAACATATCGTATTGAAAATTACAGCGAAAACTATATAATGTGTGTTTGAGACTTAATTAGAGGCGGAGTGTAACATCGTTGTTTTAATGTAAACGGTTTTTATCAACGTAATGTGAGAATCCATGTCTATTCCATTGGTAGCGTCCAATACACTCCAAAGAATAATTTAGTTAACTGATTCGTTTAAGCACATTTCAAGAGACAGGTTTCGCGGCTTTCGAAAAGAAGTAAACAAGCTTATCAATTTATCTTTATATTGGAAATTTTTTTGTGATTTTCCGGAAATAATGAAAATAGTTGTTTCTATGCAATAAAAGAGCATTCTTAGATCCAAATTTTGCCTGATAGCTTTGAATGCGATAATCATAGTAATATTCTCAAAACACCCACTCGTCTAAAAAGCTCAAGACCTCTACAAATCCGTATTTTTTTTAGATAGTAAAAATATTTGATTATACTTGAATAATATTATTTGTTATTTGGTTAAATTATGCGGATGACTAATCATTGCATAAAAACATGTCATTCAGAAAAAAAAGACTAATGTTCAGAGGAAAATGAGGTAATTTTAAAAAGAAATTTGAATGGAATAGCCAAGACATTTAGAGAATACTTGCGATTTTTCAAATTTAACCAAAGCCCCGACCGTCGAAAGTGTGACGCGAAAAAATCATAGAGAGCATTGTAATAGAAAAAGTACACTCCCTTGTGTGTAAAATGTGGTTTAAACAGTTAACATGATTATAAAAAGAAGTGAAGATTCTTGATTCGAAATTGTCCATAACAAATTAACAGATAAATATGACTATTTCAGTTAATTTCTATCAATTTTCGAGTCGGAATCGGTACTATTTTTCTCTCAGCTGAGAATTAAATCTGAAAATTATTAGCGATATATCTGAAAAAATAAACCTTTCATTTCACATATTCTTTTTAAAATGCTACTTGTCTAAACACGTGTTGTCATTGTGAATTAATCTGTTTTTGAAGATTGTATTGTGAATAACCTTAGATTATTAAGAAATATAATCAAATCAACTACGGCATTTTATACAATATTCAGTAAATATTTTTTTTCTCGAAAAAATAATAAACTTTCTTTCGGGCTCTCTTGGGCATGTTTTGAATTACGATATGTCATATCATAGTCACCATAATACACTCAGTGCGACATTTTGGATACTGATGAGACTCTCTTATTTGCAAAAGAAACCACCAATTTTTTCATCTCGGGTAAAATACAAGAAAAAAATTCAGTTTAAAGAATACATTGAAGAGCTTGTATTACCTGTTTTCGTAATGTGGAACCATATGCTTTTTAAAAAGGTGCTTTAAATGAATCATTAATATATTAAAAATTTCTTATTGGTACATGAGGTCTGCTCCTCTAACATTAAATGAATTAGTTTAAGCTGATTTGTATCCTAAAATCCTTGTATGATACTAAAGGCATTTTTCTTTTTTTTAGGGATCATCAAAATATTATCCGAGTAATTGTCATCAATACTACGTAGTATGACACTTTTATATGCAGCTACGAACCCTCGTCAGTTATTGTAACGTGCGCATATAAACAAAAATTGACCTGAACAGCGTGATACAATTTATGAATTTATTGTCGATAACATACACGTAGCCCTTCGATAAAACAAGTATAGTATCGAAACATAACCATTATGAATCTTCAAGAAATATACCTCATCCCTTCTCACTACACAGTTACCTTTTCAATGATGGTTGATTGAACTTATTCACGGGCTTATTTTGAAATATATGTATACCTGGCCATTCAAAGTATACATTTTTTGTGACAAGAAAACATAGATTTATTTGGTGGCTATATGGGCTTGAGACGGTAGGAAAAGGGTGGGGTTTGGTTAATAAATCTTTCTCTATGAAATAGTGCTACTGAATACAGCCTCATGCAAATGCAGTTTTAATTTTTTGTAAAAATTAAACACCAGTGTAAACTATCATTAAAATAATCTTAACTGTGAAATATGGAGAATTAAAAAATACAACAGATCGAAAGCAGGTTGAAGTGTCTCGAGAAGAATAGAGGTAAAATGACTCAGTACATTCCTGGAAACTGTTGCGTGCCATGCAGTTGCTCGCCTGCTAGATCAGGTATAGGTAATTGGTGAAGTAAGTCAATTCCTAGGAACTGTACGATGCCACGAAAGTCTGTGCCTGTTATGATTTCAGACTTTTACTGTAAATGTTGAAACATTTCCTGGGACTGGTGCGTTGCACTCGATTGTGTTTGCCATGGTAGATTCAGTAGGTATATACCCTCCTTCCTGGGGACTGTTGCGTCCATCCGAGTTTGTGGCTGTTATTGAATACAGGGCCTCTCAGAAAATGATAGATAACTTTTCTTCGGACTGGCTGCTGTCGCCATATGAGTTTTGTGCTAGTTAGATCAGGTATCTGTGATAATGTAGAAATTCCTGGAACTCTCGTTTGCATCCATGAGTATGTGCTGCTACATCAGGTACTGGTAATGCTAGTAACATTCCTGGGGACTGTGCGTGCCATGAGTTGTGCTGTACGATTCATGTACTAGTTATATGTAAAAACCAACTTCTCCTAGGGAGACTGTGCATGCCACTTAAGTGGTCTGCTACCGGTAGACCCAGAATTCATATGTGCGTGCCACGAGTTGTGCTGTAGATCAGATACTGTTTAAGAAAGCTATGATAAGTAAACTCTTAAGAAAGCTATGAGGTGTGCTGTAAATAAGTAAACTTTTTCTAAACAGGTGCTGCTGAAGAATGCAGATGATAAAACCAGAAAGGCGTTGTTAGAGAGTGTCAAGCGGCTGATGCATCCACAGGAGATGGGGGAGGTATTCAAATTCCTGGCCATTGCCCCGAAGGACGTGGACTATGTGCCTCCAGGGTTTACACCAATGACAGCCCACACTGAACAGAAATCGTGATCTGTTCAGACGAAGTGTTCACAAGCAAGCCATGGATACAACAATATCCAAGAATGAACTTTTTTTCACCATGTTTGAAGGAATTAACTTGGTTTCAGCATTAGTGGTCCAGATTATGTTTGAAATATTTAAGTGACTAAAGAATTCCACTGTGTGGATCTTGGAACACTGAATTAATGCAGCTTTTGTGATTGTGTACAAATGGACGAAGTGCTTTCATGTAATAGTTTAAAACTGTGTGGAAGTGATTTTTACATCAAATGTATAACTATTTATAGTATGTTATAACTATTAATATGTTATAACTATAAGTAGGTTTACAAAAGACACTTTTTACAAAGAGGCCCATGGACTGCATGCTTCATGGAGCAGTTGAAGTTCAAACACTACGTCCCACGCCCCCCTTGGAGTAAAACTTTCAATCACCCATTCCTACTGTGGACCAACCATTATGGATGATCATGATGTGCACAAACTTAAAGCTACCCTGCATGGGGATGCTTGCATTTTTGACAAAGTGTGGCTTTTGAGAGGATTTTAAATTATTTACATTAGTGGGGGCATGGTTTGAAATAGGGGAATCAACCCTCCTTAATACTTCCATATTAATTCAACAATTTTATCCTTGTGGCTGTGAGCCAGAGTTTTCCTGATATATTCCTTTGTAAAACTCTGAACCACCTACTCTAGGCTTAGGAGTCCTGATGTAGGAAGCTTTCATGCAATGCTTTGCCGATAAAGTGGTCCTTCTCAATGAAGGGATTTAGTAAACACCCCACTATTTTGAAAGATGTTGCTCTTCAATTGAACAGACTTGAATTTCCTTTACCTTACGATACTTTGTGGTAAGCTTACTTAAATAGAGTCTCATTTTTTCAACAGAAAATATGAAAAGTTATGCAATGACTTACAAACAAGGACAGAATGTTATTATTTCACGAGTGAGCCAAAATTGTTTTTATAAAATTCAATCCATGTACATTCATGATGCATTTATAAAGTATCTGATTGATCTGTGTGTTTATAGTTATTTTTGTTATCGATACTCAGGAACTGTCCATTTTATGAAGGAATAGCTACAGGTGCTGTTCTTGTTCAATCTAAATCGTTATGGAAACCTGTCAGCTTCAACAACCCCTCACTTAGTGACTTTGAATTTCACAATTTGTTATTGGCTTCCCCACTCTTGGTAAATTTAGTTTGTACGATACCCATGAGCATGTCATTCCATATATGGCAAGAAATCAGAGCAGTTTCCCAGAGTGACAATTTTGTAACCAGGTTACATTAGCAAACTGGGTTTCTGTCGTACAGATGCACATACTTCTCTTCAAAGTCAGAGTTACGAGGGTTACAGGCCTTTCTTTTGCCACCAAATTCTTTTTAAAATCAGAACTACAGGAGTTACATGTAACTCTGATTTTCAAGAGAAGTAAGTGATGAGAAAAACGTCTATAACCATGACTTTGAATAGAAGTACCATTTCTCACAGTAAAGGTGTGAGATATTTATGAATAACATCCTTCTGCGATCTAAAATTATAGAGCAATATCTTTCATATGCTATATGTGCAAGTGCAAACATTTTCCCTAATGTAACCAGGTTACAAAATTGCCACTCTGGGAAACTTCTAAATTCTTGCCATTCATTCACATTTAATTGAAGATCAATCCATCATTAGTTTAATTTCAAAGAGGAGGAACATATTGCTCTGTATCTATCTGGTGGTGAGAATTCTGATATGAATCTGCTCATTCTATTTCAATACTAGCCAATCACTGGTCATTAAAATTTTACAATTCACAAGGAGGAGGTTCCGTTATGTTGCCGCCCAGTCATTATACTTATTTCCAACGATTTACTGATGTAAATATTCACAGAGTAGATAGTAGAATGTTGCCGCCCATCATTACTTATTCCAAAGATTACTGATGAATATTCACAAGGAGGTAGGTTAATGTTGCCGCCCATCATTACTTAATTCAATGATTACTGATGTAATGACCACTAGTGTGATACAGTGAAGCCTGTACAATACAACAAACTTGGACTGAAGGAATATTACTGTACAGATTGACTCTGAGGAATATTACAGTTCAATAATTTATTACATACAATGTATTGTTCCTAAATATTTATCAACTGCTAAACGGTAATTCATGTCAAACAACATAATGCATAACGATATAGAGCTGGTGTTTTACAATTGGAGTTGTTTCCCTTGAAAACACAATTTTGCAAATATGGCAATATAGACAATAGTATGTTTCACTTATGTATATCTAAATATAAAACTTTTATGTCACCAAAATATTACATGGCAGATCCAAAGTAATTTCCTATCTACCGTAAATACATTTTCACTTTTAAAGAAAATGAAATGAAGCTGATATTAAGATACATGTATCAACTAGCATTCAATTCCATATTTGTCAAAGTTCCTGAGTATAACTCCAAGTCTTAGATGTACATTTCCCATTGCAATGGTATGAAGTCTGTAGCGATCTGCACCACTATAAATCAAGTCCGGATTTTTCAACTGTGGTCCTCCCCCTAGAAAGTACTGTGACACTTGTTCTCTGAAACTCCCCGAGGGCCTCCACGTGGGGCATTCTATATCGTGCATGCCTGGAGTGGTGGGTACATGACAGAAGCCATAGCCATAGAGTTCATTTCTTCCAAAAGAATCCTGATGCCAGACTTGGAAATGAATCTTTGGCCAACCTGAAAGTTTATATATTATTTTCATATATATGCCCTTCAAAACTGCCAATAAGGAAAATTTTGAAAGTGAAGAATCCTAAGTGTGCATTGCCAGAGAAATCTAAATTTACCTCCCCTAATGTGCTGAACAATAGAACATGATACAAGTGAGTCAATACATTACACTGGTGGAGACATAAAATTACTTTCTGACCTTGCAAGCCCTTGGTAGCGTAGTGGATGTCGATGGGGTGGGCCCAGTAGGCTGCGTCGTGTTGCTGGGGGTTATCAACCTGTGTCTGTCCTTCTCTAAGTCCGGCTAAAGCCTTCCAAGCACCCCCTACACAAACAGAAATTTAATATACAAATTATACACTTCATACTTGAATCTCAACCACTAATCTCTCGAAGACAGTGGCTTTGTCGAAGTGATTCGGAAATCCCAATAACCTATTTTAAAGGTATTTTGACCCTCGATATTAAGAATCAACGGATATCTCTCAGATTTTTCTTGGTCCCATCGAATTCAAGCTAGATAACGAGGTTTGACTGTTGTGTATTTCAAATTTTTTAGAAAAGTGTGTAGGTGTACAAATAAAATAAAAAGTTTATATCTAACTTGTTATCTAATCTTTCATAATATGCAACAAAAGAGAAAACTTTTAACTCCTTTTTTAGAAAGATAAAAAAAATTTACTGTTGCACACCTATAGACCCTGTATATGGTATTACCTGTGTTGACTCCCCATTTACAGAAGAGACTGTGGTCAGGAAACCCTGAAGCTCCTACAATTTGCCCAACGATATGAACCTCTGCCATCTAAAACATCAGAAAACAAGTAGGAGATGTAAACTGCTTTGTATCTCAAAACGACAATTACAGCAGCTTTCGTGGGAGAGGGAATATATAAATGATAGCTAGAATTTATCCGATTTAACATCCTCACAACGTCCACGAATGAAGGACCCCTGATGTTGTGAGGATGCCAATTTAAATGACAACTTTTGTTCAGAGGAACAGAAAATGACAACAAAGAGAACAAATTTCACATTCCATTGAAAGACAGCAAGGTCAATTAAAGCTTTAATTGATGTTAATTTCTATCTTCAGCACCAACTGGCATACATGTTTTGCGCAACATACAACTGGATCACAAAGTGGAGTAAACTAGATCATACTATGCCTTCTAGTACCAAGAGGTTTTTGTTTTAGTATTAAATAGTTTGAAATATCAACTGTGCAAAACGGCTATGTGCTGTCTAGACATGTTTTGCAATGTAGCAAGATCTTCAAACGAGAACATATATCCTATAATATGGTTCCTTTTTCGCATACAATCGCAGTTAACATTCAAAAAATAAATTTTGAAAAGACATATCACACATACCTCAATAAATATCCTCAGGAAAAATGGCTCGGCATATTTTCTCTGCTAGTTGGTAAAAAAATGTTTACATGGGTTTCCATTAGCCGTATTTTCGTATTCATATTTGGTCGTCAGGCGGTTTATCAAATATGAACCTGTAGATTGTTTGTATTTTACTACTTAAACAACAACTGTAAATTAAAACATTTCATTGAAAAATTTCTTACGCTATAAGGAGAATTTGTTTGTACGAAATTTGAATTTGAGTTCAACTATCACAGAAAAGAAAAGCTAAATTATGTTATAAATATTCATATTGACATTTTAGATCAGTTCTGTATGCATTTTATGATCTTTTAGTATTGGAATTTAAAGATAATTATTTTATCTGTGTCTAATTATTTTAATGTCTATTTAATTAATAGTGACATTTTTACTGGTCTTAGTGAAACCCTTTAGTTTCATTTTCGGTTTCATCGTGGGAAGGTACCGGCTGCTCTAAGGCCTAGGTATAGACTTTACACAGTGTGGATGTTTTAATCATAAAAATAGATTTGAAAGGATAGTTGTATTCGGCACTTTGACAATTATTTCTCTTTCGAGTCGCCCTGCAGATTTTTATTAATATCACTGGAAACTATACTGAATAAAGATTTATTTATGTCTGCTCCAAAAACAAGCACTGTGGTTGTGCCTTTCTTAGAATCCCTCTGTGTGCAATTTCTTAATACGTTGTGTTTTTTCCAGCTGGAGTAAGAATATTTTAATAAATCTGACAAATCAGAAAATATTTTGATTAGTTTGTCCAGGGCCTCGCATACGTACACATTGAAATGAATGGGAGGATCCAGCATGTACCTCAGAGTTATCCTGTATTAAAGCAGCAGCAACTTGTCAGAAGTAATATTGTAATTATTAAAGAGATTGCGAATGCTGCAGATATACCTTTACTAGCTAAAGGGTTTTCAGTCCATCTTTGCTCTCCATTATTAGTTTTATTAAGTAATGGGAACAGAGTGGACGAAAACCCCTGGCTAGTAAAGGTGCTGCAGATGGTAATTTTTTTTATGTTAGTTAATAGGGGTGAAACGATACATCGCAATGCAGTTGAATCGGATGTACGGCCTGCGGCACTTCGATGTTCGATTTATTCCGGGTCTATTTCGGTTCGATACAGTTCTAAAATTATAGCACAAATTGTTTTTCAAAACAAGGTTTCTGACTGCCAATGCAATTGAAAATTGCAAGTCAACATTTGAGTAAACTTTGCTGTGTGAAAATTGACGCAGTCGGGTCGAAAAATACCATAATGTATAAATCCTGGGTATGGCAAGTTAATTTTTTTTATTTGATGTTGAACTCTTTTATTTGGTCTGAATTTGTTTGCAGAGAAATAAATGCAATGAAATAAAAATCTTAGAGTGTAAATAATTTGTACATGCTATTGTATCGATCGAAAATCATCAAATTGAGACTAAAGTATCGAAAATTGCATCGAATCGAGAAGGTACTGCATCGTTTCACCCTATAATAGTTAATGAACAAGATTGTGTTTTGATGCATTAGATACATGCTGACTATTAATTGTTTTAAGTGCTACACACACAGAGAACAGTTGTCCAAAGTGAAGAAAAGGGAATATGTCGGACACAGATTCAGATGCACCATTGAGCCAGATCCAAGTGATTGGGATTCACCACTTTTCTGTAATCTTCTCAAAAACGACGATTCCGAAACGACAGTCTACCAATCACCAGCTTTCTGATTCTGATGAGGGGAGTCCAAAGTTGGTTGCCAGCGACAAACTACGACAGATTCCCTCAGTGGAAGGACCTCTCCAAAGTTATTGAAGAAGGTATACAGACCTGGTGCCACAAATTCACCTATTTCAACTTCAAAAAAGGATAAACATTTTTCAGATTTGAAAAAAGTAAGTGATCAGAACAATTCAGCCAGGGGTGAGAAATCAGGAGCAGGTAGAGGGGTTCCTGAGACGAAAGCAAAAGACTTTCCATCATTAAAAAGAAAACTTTCTTCCACTGACAGCTGTAGGAGAGGCTCGACAGCACAAAGTGCCAGTCCGTCCAAACCTCCTTGTCAGTATGGTGCAAACTGTTACAGGAAAAACCCGGATCATTTCAACGAATTCTCACATCCATGTAAGTTTTCTGTAACTTGGAACGTTTTGTATTATAAAAGCTAAAAATTCATGTACATTTTAGACATTTAATATCATTTTATCTATTTTGTACTTGATAATCAGAAAGATCTTTCAAATTTTATGTTATGTTCATTAGAAGAGTTGGACGTAAATCGATTAATATAAACACATTTAATGATGTTATGGTTAGCACCAGCTGATGAAGATGGCACTGCGAGTGGAAGCAAAGCCAGACAGAGATCGGTGTCTCCTCCAATGAAAAGACAGAAGACAGGAACCATGGCACTCACCTCAAAGGAACCTGTGGCTGTCTTTGATCATGCTCAACCAATCAGCTTCTTTCTTACAAAGGTTCATGGAATCTCTAGTGAATACAATGGTGCTTTTACAATGAGTCTCAAAGGTATACACATGCATGTTTGATGTTGAATGTGATAAATTTTAAATTCATGAATATGTATTTCTCATCCACAAATACATTCTAGACTACTTCATGGAAGTGAAAAACATCTTAGAAAACAAAATTATTTTCCAGATATTTTATCAGAGAGTATGGGCAATTTGCAAGAGTCTTGTCAGGTAATTTTATAATAATAATTCATGTATATTGTGTAGGCCATTGAATATAGCAAAGATTTAGCACTGTCCTCAATCTAGTTGCAAAAAAAAAGAAAACTTTCTTGTGTAATTTTCTCATAAAGTATGTCATAAATCACCAAGAATGCAATAGAAATGAATATTGCTTAGATTTTGAATAGGATGTGCAAAAAGTTTTCACTTGAAGAAAAAGAAATGTCTTACTGTAGCAGAAAAAATTATTAATTACGTTGTTTGCCCGCATTTTTTACTCAAAGAATTTTTCTTGGAATAAAAATGAATTGCACAGAAATTCAGCAGGGTTGGTGAGAGTTACATCCCTTGTCTAAAGTAAATGTCATAAGGATTTGTAAAGTCAGAAATCAGTTTTCCTCCTGTCTGGTTTGATCAATATTTTATCACATATAATTTGTGTATCCAGCTATTAAGTGCTATTTATCTCAAAATATATACTACTGTACTTAGTGGTATTGACTGTGCTTTTGATCTGCTTCACAGTAATTTGCTTTTCATGAAATAAGAACTTTTACGACTTTTGCAATATAAACTGTTATCTGTATGCTTGTTTTCTTTATTGGCAGTTTAACTATATGTTCGAAATTCCATGGCTAATGCAGCAATACCCAGCATCATTTAGGTAAGAAATCTATTGTTGAAGATTACTGACACATATACATGTAATACATCCATTTTCGAAAAGTATATAATATACAGTTGAACTTCGGTATCTCAAACACTGATATCTCAAATACTATGGTTATGTCAAACTGATTTGGAGGTCCCAGCCACATAACTTCTGAGTATTTTTACCCTGGATACCTTGGAATTATTTTCTTGGTCCCATTGAGTTTGAGATAACAAGGTTCGACTGTATTTATGTCTTGTAAGACACGCAGAAAAGCTGGTCCCTTTATATTAGAACTATAGAAATAACAAATACTGTGGAATTA
>CAJDSM010026086.1:0-21783 GCA_903981925.1 Ostrea lurida | reverse complement strand
TTTTTCATACACTGATTTTACTACAGATTACCCTTTTTACCTCAATGGGACAATGGGCTCACGGCGGGTGTGACCGGTCGATAGAGGATGCTTACTCCTTCTAGGCACATGATATAACCTCTGGTGTGTCCATGGATCCGTGTTTCCCCAACTCATGTTTTTGTATTCTATTTGGGACTTATAAGATTGATCACTATTCGTTCACTGTTCGTTATCTTTGCCCTTTACATTGTTTTTCCTTTCGTTTTAGATCCAATCATATTGTTTTTCTTTTCGTTTTCAATACACTATACATGATTTTTCTTTCGTTTTAGATCCAGTCACATTGTTTTTTCAACTGTTTCTGGAAGTTGGACCAAGTCCCTATGTTCCCGAATTTGACTAAACCAAATGAAACATATGTACTGATCAGTCAGTATTCTAAAGGACTTGCAGAGGAATGACGATAGATTTACAATTGACTTGTAACGGAGTCACAACGGGGAAATCCAATGATGTTATTATGGTGCTTGTAATGAGGGACATGTAATTAGTAAAGAAACAGTAAAAATGTACTTTAAATAAAAAATCGATGTTATTATAGTTAGGCCATGATGCATGCGTACTGTTCTGATATAGCATCACATTATCTTTTTGTACAAAAAGTGTATATAGACGCCAAGTACTGATAGATTCTTTATGCTTACTGTGTCTCATTAAAATTTGCAAAATTCAAATCGATTGTATCATATCCGATTGAAAATATGTGTGAAAACTATTAAATAACAAAGAAAAATAATTGAATTTTATTTCATTTTCAAAACATGAGAGAGAGAGAGAGAGAGAGAGAGAGAGGAGAGAGAGAGAGAGGAGACGAGAGAGAGAGAGATACGAGAATGAGAGAAGACGGTTAGGCTCCCCCAGACTTAAACCATAGGTCTGATGCGAATCACGTTGAACTCCCGGTTATCATGTTGATAAAGGGACAGGGGGTATGGCGAAAAGGGATCTTCTGATGGGATTCCAGCGTATGCTATTTTTGTTTTACTACTTTAATTAGTAGCTTCACCAATCTGTTATTACTACTTACTATTTGTTTTTTCAAACAAACATAAGTACCTGTTTTGTTCAGCAAAGCACTTGCCTACATTAATGTTATTCACATGGTGTTGCGTATTTTGGTCAGAATTTTTTTCGCTATCGTACTGGACTATAAATAATATACGGTAACCAATTTATTATGGCACGCAGATGCGCTATGTCGACAAATTATGTCTCTTCGTGCATGCCTTCAAACCGATGTTGCCGTAAATCCGAAACATGAAAAGTAAAAATTTTAGTAAAAAGTGGATTCAATGTAGTGCCAAAGAGTTTGGGGCCAAACAAACTTCGAAGGATCAGCAGCTATGCCTGACCGGAGATGAATCCTTAATTTTGATATGAATTTCTAATTTATACTCACTGCCAATTACAAAATTAATTCCGTATTTGGCAAAGCTAGTAAACATAGTACAGTAAGCAACTGGCGCTGTAAGAGACCTCGGGGACTAAAGTCCACTCAGCAGACGGCCTCGACCCAGGGTCATAAATTAAATAATATACGGTACCAATAATTTTATGCACCGATTGGCGCATTTCGACAAATATGGTCTCTTCAGTGATGCTCAAACGAAATGTTGGGAATCCGCAAACATGAAAGTAAAATTTTATAAAGTGATCATGTAGTGGATACTTTAAAGTTATTATTCAAGCTGTGTACTAATAGGTACCTCTCTCCTCTCCTGTTTTCTCTCTCTGCTTCTCTCTCTCTCTCTTCTCTCTCTCTCTCTCTTTCTCCTCTCTTCTCTCTCTCTCTCTCCTCTCGCCTCTCTCTCTCTCTCTCTCTCTCTCTCTCTCTGCGCCAATCACTATTTTAAATGTAATATCCTTTTATAAACAAAAGGATAACTATGAAAACTAAAGACATCTCCTAAATCTTATAAGATTAAAAGGAAGACAAACACGGACCCTAGTATTAACCAGAGGTTTTCGCCCTATGACAATTCAGATCGCTATAACGACCATATGATTTTTATTTACGAAATCCTGACTTTAAATTCAATTGTTGAAAGCCCTGTAACATCAACTTCCATGTATTTGTCAGTAACCCACCCCGGTCATACGCAGAACAAATTATTGCGTATTGAATCACTTGAAAGAAATAAACACAATATGCAGGTGATGATGGAATATTGCTACATAAATATAGGAAGTTGACTATAGAGAAAATGAAGTTATCTTATTTCTCATAATGTTTGTCACAATGGCCGCGTCAAAACGTGAAAATAAGTTGTCATTGCTCTTTCGCCAAACGTTTGTCATTTAGAAGCAAGAACCACGGGTCTTTCGGATACGACCTTAAAACGAAGGTTCCGTGTTATGACGGACACTGGCACGCTAAAGAACCCTCACTGCTAGGGCCCTGAGCGCAAAGCATAGGTTTCAATTGGTGGTATTTCATCTACAACTGGTGGCGTCTCAATATAAGTGAGGAATTCTCGACGGGACATAAAACAATCAACCAATCAATATTTTTAATGAGTATGTAAGTATGAAGCAGATGTCAAAGGCTATGTAGTGTTTTTTATCTAAAAGCGATGCAATCAAGTTTTGCAAATACAGTACGTGGGGTTATCCCTAACTAATGACACTTGGCTGTTTTCACCCACATTATAAATCGTTGATCCTTTTATTCGTCCCTGCCCTTCCAAGTATTCAATCTTGGCCTGAATACACTTTTTAGACGATCAATTCACTTCTGGGAACATTGCTCATTTTCCCATTACTCCTCAATAGGGGCACCCATCATATACTGGTAAATTGCAGACCCAAGGAAATTTTGTGATTAGTATCTTTTTTCATGTAGGTGGAATTTAAGTTTGGGGAACAGAAAGAAGTCGCACGATCTAGATTTGAAGAAAACAGGGGTAGGGATGTGGGGGACAGTAACCTTTCCCGCCTCCAAATACTAGTTCACAACGTATGCTTTGTGAGCAAGCGTATTGTTGAGCAGAAGTCGGAGACACTTCATACCCTATTTGGGGCAACGACTTCCGTACTTTTAATAACAACAATTTTGTAGAAGTTACCTGTGACTGTTTTGCCCTTTGACGTAGGAATTTGCTTGACGTGGTCTTTATTGTCAAAGATAATAACATATCAAACCTTCTTTACGATTCGTAATCTTGTCGCAATACTAGGGCGTTTTCCGTTTTCTGATCCCTATATTCTGATAGAATTCAAATTGCGGGTTGGCTAAAAATAGTATATCCTGGTCTCATCACCAGTAACTACATTATCAAGTCTTTTTGGTATATTTTGTATACAATTTTAATACTTTCTTTGCATTTTCAACAGGGACCCTCTTTTATTTATCTTTAAGCAATCTAAGCTAATCCTCTTAGTGTTTTTCTAAGCTTTAGACTTTTTTTGAAAATACCATAAACACCTGCTAACGACAAGTTTGTCATCCAAGCCAATTGCCTTACCGTAAATCTTGCGTCTTTCTGTAAGATTTGATGGATTTTTCCCTGTTTTATTGGTTGTACATGTAACCGTTGCAAGTTGATCTTGGCGAGCAGCATCTTTGAGGTGTTTGTAAGCTGTTTTAACTCACCTACAAACATATCTATAAAACATTTGACCATTCCCATATATATCACTGACTTCACGATGAATATAGATGATGTGTTACAATAACAATCATAATTTCATTAATTATGTCCCTTTGACGATATATCCCGAAGAAAACTCGATATAAAGGACACCACAGATCTGACATATCTTGCTTCATATTTGGATATTTTACTTAACATTGACTCTAATGGCAAGGACTGACAAGCACATTATATGATAAGCGTTGATGACGTTAAACTTTGCAATCGTCAAACTTTCTCTTTCATATGTAGTAATATACCACTATCACCTGCTTATGGTGTGTATATCTCCTAGTTGATTCGATACGCAAGAGCATTGCTATGCGTATGAGGACTTGTTAAAGCGAGGCCAACTACTAACAAAAAAGTCGATTGCTGCAGGGTTATAACGAATCTCGTTTAAAGTCTTCATTTCGCAATTCTACGGTCGTTATAATGACCTTGTTGCGATTACAAATTAATCACTACAGTCATATGTTGACTGATTTGTTTCCATACCTTTATAGACTTACTTTTTCCTACTGGATTTGACTACGGTAATCCCGTTTAACTCTTATTTCGGACTAAGGGCTCACGGCGGTGTACCGGTCAAGCAGAGTATAGGCTTACTCCTCCATGGCACCTGATCCTACCTTCGCTTTTGTCGGAGGTCCGTGTTGCCCTACATTCGATTTTGCATATGTTTTTTGGATTATGATTACGTTTGACACAATGGTAACTTCGCCTTTTTGTATTTACGGGTTAAATGCCAAGTAAGGACTTACCTTTTATATAGGTCCTAATTTCAAGTGCATTGTTTGCTCTTTTTCCAGTCATTTTGAGTATAGTGTAATGAATACGCTATAAAGCAATGTACACTGTAGCTAAATCAGTGAAATTTTTCTTCCGCTACGGTTCAGTGATCAATCTAACGTGTCAATGTGGTTTCAGCAAGATATGTAAACAATTTTCACGCGAAGATGAAATAATATAATTTTGAATACTCTTCGTATGAAATACTTTATTCCAACAACTTCATATCTAGTTAATATCGTTTTAATGGTGTATCAAACATGTTTTCAATCATAGAAATTATATTTCATGAAGTGAAGTTGATGTTCACAGAATTTCCAGATATAATAACTGGTTCTGTTGAGTTCCGGTGCAGTCATTATCTCTCCATGGTGTGTGAGGACAGCTTCATACATCATTATCTAAGGTCAAAGGAGAACCACATGTATTCGTGATTTTGTAATTGCCGGGAAAAAAACCCTATCGCGAATGAATATGAAAAATACCACTTCAAATGTCCACCTTCCCGCCCTACACAGTGTAGGCGATTATTAGGATCACACCTACCGGACGTTGTCAGGTTTTCATGGTATTTAATTATACCTCTATCCTGAATTCCCCAGCCAATGTGTGGATATCATGTCTCTGCTGGGGTGTCAGTTGGTAGACATGACACGTGTCATTTGGAGTGAGCCTGTAGTTGCTCCTCATTGCTGCAACACCCTGAAAAGACACGTTATAAATTCAGTCAATCGATATAGTGAAGACAGAATACACAGTGTGTCAGAATAGATCGTGTAAAACAGTAAAAAGATGGAAAATGAATTGAACATTTTTATATATCACTGCGTGTGATGAATTCAATTGAACGAGAAAATGTGAATTTAGGTATATAGCACATTGATATTTTTAATGTTGGAAGTCAGACCGAAATTTCGACAATATGATAAATTATACAATATGCAGAAAATATTATCGCCATCACCATGTGACATAGACCACGAGTATGCCTTGTACTCTATGTACAATAACCACAATCTGCAATCTTTAGAAATTAAAATGTTGATTGTCATATTTGTTTAATTTGCATATCATCGTGAATGTGCTTCAACATTTTAGAAACCAATTTTAAATTAGATTCTGCATTTCAATTTGTCTTCAGCATAGTTATATTTAGGATTCCTATGTAGAAGGACGTGGAAAAAAAATATAAAAGACAATGGTATGTTTGTCGTTTCTATGTTGTTGTTGTTGGGTTTCTTGTCGACCGGTCACAACCACCGCGAACCCATTTTCTTAATCAGGTAAACGGGACAATCTGTAGTTAAAATCAGTGTATAAAGAACGACTTAACAATTGCTCTGAATCACATTTGACCTACTGGCAGGTCGTACTGGCAATCTAGGTCGTTATAAGGACCCAACCATAGAATTTGCGAAATGCAGCCTTTAAACGTGACTGTTGAAACAATTGCAACAATTTCTTTGTAAGTAGCCTGCCTCAAAACTGGTCATAAGCAAAACAAGCTCTTGCGTATCGAATAAGTAGAGAGATTTACACACCATATGCAAGTGATGATGAAATGTTGCTACCTAAAGATGGGAAATTGACGATAGAAAAGCTGAAAGCGTCCTGTTTGTCATATAGTTGAGTTGTTAGTTTGCCGTTAATGTTTATGTTCAATAAAATATCCAAGTACGAAGCAGATATTGATGACTCTTTGGTGTCTTTTATTTCTAGTTCACTTAATTATTTTTAGTCACAGACCTTGCAGATTGACATACATATACCAGTCCAAAATTGCCTTTACACATGTGTGCTGTAGATTTACATAAGATCTTGTTTATACATATATTTGACATAACCGTCCAGTGTTGTCTTTATGTATTTATAATGCAGATTTAGTATACGGGTACTTGGTCACATTTATGCATACTTAATGCATATTTGACATACCGCTTTTGGATCATATTTATATGCCCACGCCGATGAAACATATGGTTCTCTTGTTACCGGAACAAATGTGCATGATCCGATATAAACTGAAAACAGAAAATTAATTTTAATCTTGTTTTTTCTCTCTCTAAAGACAATACATGTATAAGGTATTAGAACTTTCACGAAATTGACCTTACCGACCACTGACAGTGTTAAACCAAGCAAAGACATAGAATATACGGTGTTCATGATTCCCTGTCGCCTTGGGAATGATAAGATTTAGATAAAATCAAACAGTTCTTTTCATTATTATAACAAACGTTAACTAACTGTAGTAATAGTTTGTCATGAATACACATTTCATTTTTGCTTCCATTACATATTCTATGTGATTTGTTAATAATTTTCACGAAAAATATATAATTTAATAACTCGATATGGATCTGAAAGATAATATTACTTCATTTATAATATACTAGAAATAGTACGTATTTTCTTTTAGCGACGAATGTATTCTAGAAACACAGTCTATTCCTCGATAATGGACATTGAAGATACATGTATCATTCCAAACTCAAAATAATTTTAAATGGAATGAGTAAACAGTCAATCAGTTTTGAGGGCCAAATAAAACAAAGACAAAAGGTAATAAATGGAAACTACACTTGTGTGCTAAACTGGGGCTTTATTTTTTAAGAGTCTTTTATGTAATTGTAGGGTATGTGCAATAATAGATATGTGCTTGCTTTCTTATCAAGTGGTAAAATGGGGTAACAATTTATGGTACATACATGTATGTAAGTATGGGAATTGTGATTGTTAGATATTTTGTCCTTCCTTTTGACCCTCACAACAATCTGTGGCAGCGATAGGGCATGGAATGATTGATATGCTAATCTAACAGTACAACACTGTTGGATTTGACATTTTATGTGAATGGTTTCCCAGATAGCTTAGTTGGGCATTACATATTAAGCAAATGTTCACACAGAAAGCTTGAATACCTGTTTAAAGTATATTTTATGTTTATGCTTTGGTCTTCTGATGTCTATAAACATCGGAAATAGCCACCCCAAAAAATCACTTTTAAAATACCATTTGTTTACGCCGTTGATATGATCAAAATAGAAGGTTCACGGTGGGTGTGGCCGGTCAATGTACTTGTGCTTAGGAAGTGTGCGCCTTAAACAGTTATATTTACATTTACTGTTTAATCCCTTATCAAAAAGTATTAAATATTTGTGGTGATATGTGCTTATAACTGCAAAGACCAAATCAACTTTTGGCGTATGAACACTGTTGAACATGTCGTCTGCATCTCGGCACACAGGATTTGGTAATTTGTCTGTAATAATAACAATGGGAGTATATACATACCACCCCCTACAAAAACTATTATCACCTATATTAGATGGTAGAATGTTATAGAAGCCTACGATCAGTATCATTACACACCTGTGATCGGCCGAGCGTTTGCAAAATGAAAACAAATCTTTGCTGCCAATTTCCTTCTAAGCTTCTAAAACAACATACCTGCACCTCATTTGATGACTAAAGAAATTGATCTTTACCTCTTATATGGTTAAAATTTTATTCCAAACACAAGAAAATAATCTAAATCAGGGATTTTTCAACAATTTTTCTTTCAGCAAAGTACTTTCACTTTCTCGAAGTGAAATCATGGCCGACTGACACATCTAAAGATTGATTGATTGATTATTTGTTTGTTTTTCGTCCCGATGAGGATATTTCAATCATATTAGGACGTCACCATTGCCAATGAAGGGCTGCAAATTTAGACCTATGCTTAGTACTTATGGCTTTTAGCATTGAAGGTTCCTTTGCGTGCCACACCTGCTGCGAAAAGGGACCTCCGTCATATCCGAAAGACCCATGATTCTGACACTTCTAAATGCCGAGGTCTTGGCGAAGGAGCAAATACTGCATGTACCTAGTTTGACGCGGCCGGTCCGAGCACGGGGCTTGAACTCACGACCTCCCGCTCACGGGGTGAAAGATCTACTACTGAGCCACCGCGACAGGTCCCTCAAAAATTATACCTACACTGTTTACAATCATTATAGATGAATATAAAAACAAATTAAATGTTTACAGTTCAAATTGTACAATTTTGTTACTAATTTAATATTTACATGGTATTTAATTCACGGTTTAATGTCTATATGATACTTAATTCACGATTTATTCAAGACTTGGATTACCAATCATTAAAAGTATAGCACACTCATGTCTTTTCGTGACATCTATATTAGATTTGACGACGGGTAACCCTGTTTACTTTGTTTCGACTACAGGCTCACGGCGGGTGTGACCGGTCAGCAGAGGATGCTTATACTCCTCCATGGCACCTGATCCTGCCTTCGCTTTTGTCGAAGGTACGTGTTGCCCTACACTCGATTTTGTATGTGTTTTTTGGATTGTTACTTCGCCATTTTATATGATGCTCTTTTTGGCTGTTCCATTAATGGCCACTTACACAAAGGATTATATAGGTGGGAATTTTGAAAAAGTGATTATACATGTATGATATATACATTACAAAGGTTTTAAAAATGGAATTATAAGCAATGAATTCTTATTTTTTGAAAGATATCGAACGCGCGTTATTCAATTTGTATGCACACATGGTTGCAGTTATGAGACTAGTCCACTGTACATATTTCAAAAACTATGAATTTATTGCTTAAAGAATCTTTTCTCATGCATTTTATTTGAAATTGACATTGCGCTCATCAACTTTCCCTTTCTATGTAGTAATATACCACTATCACCTGCTTATGGTGTGTATATCTCTCAGTTGATTCGATACGCAAGAGCATGCTATGCGTATGAGGACATTTTAAAGCGAGGCCAACTACTAACAAAAAAGTTGATGCTGCAGGGTTATAACGAATCTCGTTTAAAGTCATCATTTCGCAAATTCTACGGTCGCTATAATGACCTTGTTTGCGATTACAAATTATCACTAAATCATATGTTGACTGATTTGTTTCATACCCTTTGTTAGACTGTCATTTTCCTACTAGATTTGACTACGGGTAATCCCGTTTACTTTATTTCGACTAAGGGCTCACGGCGGGTGTGACCGGTCAGCAGAGGATGCTTACTCCTCCATGGCACCTGATCCTACCTTCGCCTTTGTCGGAGGACCGTGTTGCCCTACACTCGATTTTGTATATGTTTTTTGGATTATGATTACGTTTGACACAATGTTAACTTCGCCTTTTTGTATTAATGTTTGTTGCAAACTAGTTCGGTTTTGTGGTACCACCTGTTCACGTAATCATTACCAAATATGGATCGAGGTCAAAGGTTGCATTGGACGCTCCCTTTAAAGGAACAAAATGGTCACAATATGATATTTTTGATATTTTAGTACTTGAATCTAGTTATACCTATAAAAAGAAATTTGTTGGTTTATCTGGTGAAGAATGCAGGAGTCATTGCGGGGAAAAAAATCTTAACGAGCTTAGCAACAAAGAAAGCATTTTATTGCTTAAATACATTGTATCAGCATAATCTGCATACCAGGTTCATAGTGCAATATATATATTATATATATATATATATATATATATATATATATATATATATATATATATATATATAACACACGTAAAATTTACATATTTCTGAAAATCCATCACCCAAAGATATAAGTTTTGAACGAACAAACTTTCTGTAAAGAATAATTTATTTCATGTCACACATAGAATTTACTCATGAAATGCAGGTTTCGCTCACAGTACTTCCAAAGGCGATAGCTCGTGCTGTTCAGCTCTCTAAGCCGTCATCTTCTCTCCATGTTTTGTCATTATTGCTTCGTACATCATTATCTAATGGAAAAGGAAAGTATTCAATTCTTATGGGCACATCGATTCATTATTAGTTACATGGTTTGTATACTTTATACGTGGTCAGTACATTCCATATGGCTTGAGCGTCATCAATCTAATTAAAATTAAATGTTAGATCGCTCGCATACTCGCTGACGTAACATCTTACGTCAGCGAGTATGCGAGCGAGATCTAACATTTAATTTTAATTAGATTGGAGCGTCATATTCAATTTACTGACCACGTATTATAAACCATATTACTATATTAGGTCAACTACAAATCATGTACTAATATATCTTACCGACTGTCTTTCTGAAGCATAACGTTATAAAACTAATAAAACTTGCATTTTGATCAATCGTGTATGATACACTGTCGCCTGAAACGACTATGACATCACACACGAGTGTCTTTTACATATTTGAGTTCAATGTAGGCCTTTTCTTCGACCGGAAGTTTACAGTTATTTTACTGAGCAGTTGGTGGCTTTGAAACCAAAGTAAATTTGAGAAGTAAAATGACTCGTCTGTTAACCATGTATAAAGAATGGCTAGTACTGACGTTGTATGAGATAGATTTGGTCTTCACGTGATAGAAGTAAACCATTTATACATTTGCAGGAGGTAAGGTATCTATCTATCTACATGTATCGACCTCTCGATCTCTCGAGCGATCTATCTATCTATCTATCTACATAGAGAGAGAGAGAGAGAGAGAGAGAGAGAAGAGAAGAGAGAGAGAGAGAGAAGAGAGAGAAGAAGCAAATTGCCAACACCGAAGGATACTCTGACTTTTCAGAACGTGTCCCTTCCTCGGGTCAAATGGAAACGTTTTTGCATAGCTAGTATTAGATCTACAGCCGTATATATATACACGGTAAAATGCATGTTAAATGTTTTGGGTTTGCTATTTAATAAGACATATAAGGAGCAAATCATGAAACGTCTCTTATTCGTCCGATATGTTAATCCACAAAGGATGAAGTGCTAATGAGTGGCCTAATTATTCTCAAAGGAGGACAAGTTAAGAGTGCAAAACAATAAAATTCTACCAAGTAAGATTCCTACTTAAGAGCTGTGGAAAAAGGTTATGAAATCAAAAAGACGAAAATAAGTCAGCAAAGTGTACCGCTTCTGCAACAAAGAGTTTTCAGCCTTGAAAGTTCAATAATTATCAGGCGAATTTGGTGTTGCAGGTCCAATAAATGTAATTTTAATTTAGGGTAACCATTCGGGTCCTTAAGGTGTGACGGTAAATCCTTTACATGCTGACGGGGGTTAAAAAAATCTCTGTCGGATATACATGTACAATGATCAATACCGAATATTGGACGGATTGGCATGTCTAAAATATGAATTTAGGCAGTACATCATACAATGTTCAAGGTCATGTGATCTTATCAGTTTTTGCTTATACATCTTGAATGATACTGCTTTTAAATGTAACTGAAGCACATGAAATGATATAATAATTACTGTTACCTCGATTTTGAATTCCCCGGATATTGTGTGAATATCATGCCTCTGTTGGTCTGTAAGCTTGTATACATGACAAGTATCGTTTGGCTTTGGATGGTAATTATTTCGCATAGCAAGGAGACCCTGGGAATAGAAAATAAAATAACATCACACCAGTGCATATCATAAAAGAAATAGGAAATGACATCACACCAGTGAATGACGTAAGTGTTAGGAGACTCCGAAAATAACAACTAGCACACCATTGTGTAAAATTAGTATGAAATGACAGATTGCATTGCCAAGCTTGATCGTTATACCGATCATAGAATAACACAGCAAATGCATCATGTGTTTAAACGGGATTCTTAAAATCTTTGTAACATCAATGGTTATCTTAAAAACTCACAAGAATTCGAAAATATGGAAAGTTTCTGAAATATCCAACGATAGACGAACTGTGACGAGAGAGTAAGCTAACAATGCAAATACAAAAAGGCGAAGTTAACATGGTGTCAAACGCAATCATAATCAAAAAAACATATACAAAATCAAGTGTAGGGCAACACGGACCTCCAACAAAAGCGAAGGTAGGATCAGGTGCCATGGAGGAGTAAGCATCCTCTGCTGACCGGTCACACCCGCCGTGAGCCCGTAGTCGAAATAAAGTAAACGGGATTACCCGTAGTCAAATCTAGTAGGATAAAAATACTATACAGTGATTACTTTCATAATCCACGGGTGATGCTCTACAGTATTTCTCTACAAAAGAGAAACACCCTGGACCATCACACTTGGCTTGCGAAGACCTAGAGTGAAAGAAAATTAACTCTTACTGTCTATATAATAGATTTAAAGTTTAAAGACATTTTCTGTTTAAAATGTATTACCTTCGTTTCATCATACTGGTAAATCCACGCTGTTGACCAATTCGGTTGATTATGAACGTTGATGAACGTACAGGATATGAAACAAACTGAATTTTAAAAATCAAAATAAGACCTTCCAGTAAATAAGCATCGATGATTATAACAATTTTCTCTAAAAGCTGGTAACCGACTTATTATTCGTAGTAATCAGTACACATGTAATTATACTCTTTTATAGATAAATGAAAACCTTTAATTAATTTTGGTTTTTTGATAACGTAGTACCGGTAACCTACCTATGACGGAAAAGTACAAACAAAACAATGATTGTTTTCTATCCATCTTAAAGCGGCATTTGAATACTCTACAAAGTCATTTTAAGTCGGTCCAAGATAAGATAAAGATATATCAACTGACCGCAGTGACCTCTTTGGATGTTCAAATTGGGACTCTGGTGAGAACAAAATGAAACTATTTATATCGGACACATGATGCCTCATTTGGAGAGCGTGATGTGTAACCGAGAAATCTAACATATATATGAAACGAGAAATTTTGCAAACATATATGAAATGGGATATAGACAGAAATGACAACACTATAAATTCATAAGGTACAACAATGCTACCAAAAAATATACAAACGTATCCCTCCCCTTTAATAGACCGAAGAACTGGTTCATGAATATATCTGGTTGCCTTAGTTCAAAAGAAAACTCATAACGTCCGAAAAAACCGAAAATACAATATAAAAACTATGTGTATTAGGATATGTATGTACAGGAGGTGGAATTAGATACCCAGGAGGAATGAGTGATAGGCCACACCCGCCGTGAGCGCTATATCTTGATCAGGTACACTTTGAAGTTTGTAACCGCAATCAGTGTATAAAGACGGCTAACAATAGGAATGAAACACGTCAGATAGCAGATGACAGGTTACATTGGCAAACTAGATTCCTTTAACGACCACAGAATGCACAAAATGCTGACTGTAAACGATATGTTTGAAATCCATTAAAACATCACCTTGTTTCTCAGTAGTCTGACTCGATTTAAAAACTGATCGTACATACAAGCTCTTACGTATTAAAATTTCAACATTTCCGTGTACATGACATTCATTTCATCTTGATTCGATGTGCCCCATTGAATTCGAAATAAAAGACACTATAGGGTCTTCCACGTCTACTTTTTAATGAGATATTTTATTGAACATAGATGCTTAAGGCAAATTAACAATTCAACTTTATGACAAATGGGATAATTACATCTTCTCCATCGTCAACTTCCCATATTTATGTAGCGACACTCCATTATCACCTGCATAGTATGTGTATATTTCTCAACTGATTCGATACAAGAGATTGGTCTGCGTATGATCAGTTTTTCAATCTAAGAATACTACTGACAAACAAGATGGGGTTTTAATAGTCTCATTTACAATCAGCATTTCACTAATTCTATAGTCGTTGAAGTTGCCAGTACAACCTGTTATTGGGTCAAATGCTGTCTGAAGTGTTTCATACCGATTGTTAGGCCGTTCTCCACACACTAGTTTTGACTACAGATAACCCCGGTACCATATAGGGCTCACGGCGGGTGTGACCAGTTAAGAAGGAATGTTTACTATACATGTACGTACACACATTTTACCAGATGACATCATGTCACAAGTTTTTAGTGTATTTCAAAACCTATATAATAATAAAAATTCAAGTGATTCTTTTCACTTAGCTATTTACATAATAACATCACTTTCTTATGCTCAGAAAATTGCATTTACTGAAATGCAACATAATAGGCCAATAACAACCCCATATAACGATATAATCAGCTTTTACTAAGATATGACGATTGTGCCTGTTTTCGTCATCTGCTGCCAAGAAAACTATCCAGTCAAAATGTTTAGTAATCTTTATTGAAATATTCTTTTCACTTCAAGTCTCCTTCCTGATACACGTAACGAGACAATTAAGGAATTTACGACATGGTAACAATTTATCATTCTATTGCTTATTTCGATTAATTTTATATGCCGATCTAATACTACAATTTAAGGATTTTACTTCTTTTTTCCGCAACTTTGAGATGTAAAGGCAAAGATAACGAACAGTAATCAATCTGGTAAGTCCCAAATAGAATACAAAATCAAGAGTTGGGCAAACACGGACCCATGGACACACTAGAGGTGGGATCAGGTGTCTAGGAGGAGTAAGCATCCCTTTTGACCGGTCACACCCGCTATGAGCCCATTATCTTGGTTAGGTAAACGGAGCAATCCGTAGTCAAATCAGTATGAAAAACTGCTTAACAATTGATATGAAACACATCAGACGGCATTTGACCCAATGGCAGGCCATACTGTCATACTGGCAAACTAAATCGTTATAGCGACCATAGAATTTACGAAATGTCTTTCTCGCCAATCTCACTGGTCACGGTGACTCAGTGGTAGAGCTCTCGCCTCGTAATCAGGAGGTCGTGCGTTCGAGTCCCGTGCTCGGCACCCGGCCGCGTCAAACCTAAGACGTTAAAATAGGTAGTGATTACTCCTTCGCCAAGAGCTCGGTATTTAGAAGTGAGAATCACGGGTCTTTCGGATATGACCTTAAAAATGGAGGTCCCGTGTCGCAGCATGTGTGGCACGCTAAAGAACCCTCACTGCTTAAAGCCATGAGTGCTAATCATAGGTCTAAATTTGCAGTCCTTCACCGGCAATGATGACGTCTCAATATGAGTGAAATATTCTCGACGGGACAAAAAACAACAAATAATCAATCAATCAATTCTTGCCGATCTCAAGATCATCATAATTCTGTCTTGATTTAGGGATCCTCTCTTCTCCCCCACCCCTAATTTTGTGAAGATATAACTTCGAGATCTTATCAAGTTGTCCAGAAAAACATGTTTGTGATATAAATCGTATTTCGTATTTAACTGCATCAATTTCCTACAAGTTACAACATTAATCTTCCCACTTCCACAAATCAGAAACCACTAATTATAGTTAGAATGCATGGTAAATGACAACACCTTAAACACTGTAGAAAATGTCAATCAACTAAAGAGCACGACTTCCCACCGAGACTCTCACTATTTGATTTATTTAAGTAAGCTCGACGAAGAGCCTAGACAGTTTTTGCCGTCTAAACGTAATGGAAGGTCAAGTCAAAGAAAACGCATCCGACAGCAGATTTTTTCCGGAGGAATTCAGAAGTGACAATTCTGGTGCAAATGGCGTACAAGTTGGAGTGCAGATATGGCTTTTAAACATTGCAGCTGGATATACAACATTCCATGGTTACATAAGTCTGATGATATGTGTTTGTGGCATTCTTACGAACATGGTGAGCATCATTGTTTTAAACAAGAAAGAACTTCGTTCTTCGAGCAACGCAATCCTGACACTGATTGCAGTCAGCGACAATATCACCATGCTCATGTATATACCAAATGTCCTTCTCTTCCATCTTCACGATACGAATATACGTCTCTCCCAGTATTTCTCCTACCACAGAATGGTTTACAGTCTCGTTGCATCCAAGGTGACTCTTGCATCGCACAACGCCAGCGTCTGGCTTGGGGTATCTCTGGCATTTTTTCGGTTCATGCAGTCCAAAAGCAGACACCACACCCCTCGGAGCAGACGTAATTTGCAAACGGTCGGTTTAGTATGTTCTGCCTTCCTGATATCCTTAGTTTCATCTGTTCCGAATTCTTTCACCAATAGAATTGAAGCACATATTCTTGAAAACAATGAGACCATTTATACCATTAGTTCTCCTTCGCTTGTCACTGATAATCGTCATGTTCTGGTAGATACCAACGTCCTATTGTACGCCATTGTGGGTAAGCTGCTTCCCTGTGCGTTGATGGCCGTGCTTGTCGGGGCATTAGTCCACACTTTACACAAAAGAAGCAGAACATTTTCTTTTGCTACTAGAAAACGGTCAGTATTGCTGGGTAGAACAACTCGCCTACTTTGCGTCATTGTCGTTCTATTCCTCATTACAGAATTACCACAAGGGGTGTTGATACTGATGTGCGTTTTCATTTCTGGACTATATGAACATGTGTATATTCCACTGGGCGATTTTTTTGACGTCTTAGCTTTGATAAACTGTTCGGTGTATTTTGTATTGTACTGTATCATGAGTAGTGAATTTCGAAACAAATTCAGAATACTCTGTTGCAGAGATTTACTTCATAGGTAGAACACTTGTTCAATATGTACTATGGAACAATTTAAAAATAAAACCTTTTATAAATATCTTTATTGCTTTTATTTATCGAATTCATCGCTACCTAATCTGTTAATTTCAACTTACGCACAATGACTTATTGTGTAGTTGTGAAAAGCAATTTTCAACATGCAATATCAGCAGCGCAATAGTGTTTTTCTTGAATGCAGGTTGAATATTGATACGTATTATAAAAGTACAATTAAAGTTCATCGATTTTTTTTCAAACTGTGCTGAATAACTTTCGTGCAAGTGAATTATTATTAAAACTTTAATTCACCTTTAATTAACTGCATGAAAACATTTGTATATAACATAAAATGTTGAGAAGATTATTTAAAGAGTGAATATAGTGGGTATTTGCAAATTGTGGTGGGAACATTTGCATATGCGTACCATGTTCGATTCAAATAGTGAAGCATGGAGTCCCGTGAATAAAGGAACCATCCCCAGTTAATTCTGAAATCTGAACGCATTTTCTTCCTTCGTTGTTCAAATGTGTAGTATAAATTGGCAAAGTAAACAATGTGTTAAACGTAATCATAGTCCCATAAAACATAAATACAAAATCGAGTTTAGGACAAAAGGCAGGATCAGGTGCCATGGAGGAGTAAGCATCCTCTGCTGACCGGTCACACCCGCCGTGAGCCCGTAGTCGAAAAAAAAGTAAACGGGATTACCCGTCGTCAAATCTAGTACGGAAATGACAGTCTGCCAAAGGGTATGAAACAAATCAGTCAACATATGACTTGGTGTTCTTTTAGGACTATATCAGTTTTAGCCAACTAGCTATGCATCTTTAAAGCCCCATGCACATGAGGGCCATCCGAACACGTGGTGCATGACTCATACGCGACTCCCTAACATTAGGTTTGAAAGAGCCGTAGAACAACGACGATATGTAAGAATTACTAGGAGGTATTTGATATTTCCATTTCTCTTAAAAAGAACCATTAAACATGACGAAAAGGTGAAGATAAACAAACTGTGATCAATCTCTTAATTCTTATACAGAAGAGTTGGGCAAACACAAATCTCTGTATATACCAGAGGTAGGATCAGGTGCCCATGAGGAGTAAGCACCCCTTGTCAACAGGTCACATCCATCGTGAGCCCTTTAAATAGAGTAATACGTAATCAAAATCAATGTATAAACAACAACAACAATTTATATGAAATACGTCAGAGAGCATATAATCCAATGGCAGGTTGTATTGTAGCTGCAATTACACAGCTTTACCTAGATAAGACAGAGCTGGACCAGTGAATGTCACTTGATTTATTATTAGAAATCGCTGAGTGTAAACACCGGTTAAAACCAAGTAAGATAAGATAATGTATGACATGTCCTAAGGCTTCATCAATACGTACATGTACCTACAATAATTTGACCAATTTCTTAAAAGGTGGACGAAATTTGTAAAACAGAAATATTTTTCATAATATATATTAAGTACATTTGGTAAATGATAAGGTTTATCAGATTACATCTAATTTTTGAGCGATTACTAAATAACAATTGAGAGTATATGATAACCTTACGTCACCATCTCAAAGATGGATTATGTTATTTTTAAGGAACGGAAATAATAATTTCTGCTCATTTAATAAGATACATGTATAAAGTAGTTCGGACACTTTATGTATTATAAGCAAATAACAAAAAAAAAAGAAGCTTAAACTGTTCCATCGTTATGGATTTTTGTCATTGCAACAAAATGGACAGTGTCATATTTTTCATGGCCATTAAATTGCACCATTTTAACGGTAACGTTATTGTTATAATACATTTATAAGGGATATTGATAAACCCAAACGCACCAATTTAAGTACATTTTACGCAAGAAATAAAATTATTGAAGTGATTCATTTAATTTTGGAGCATATCATGATAAATAACGTAGACTGGGTCAGTTTACAATCTATTATTCACGAGGTATAGATAAAAGCTTGTGAGGTCCGTTCGCGACAAAAAACAAGGTCGTCATATTTTTCCATACAAAAGTCTATAACCTTTTTATTATATACTTTCAATTTCATTAAGAAACTAACAAAATTTTTATTTTTAACACTTTTTTCAATAGTTTAACAAACTAAGAACTGAAAAACACGAAAACAAAAAATTTGAAACTTAAAAATTTTGTTGACGTTTTTTAACAGTAACGTCAAGAAACGTACTCTATTGTGACGTCACAATCAATTTTCCAATTTTGTTCAATTATGACGTCAGCTTGCAGGCCGAAAAGTTTCCGGGCATATATCGTGTGATATTGGCCCGCAAACTTCTAAAGGAAAAAGAGGAGATGAAATTGAATGTATATAATAATTGATCTTATACATGTAGCACCGTAAGAAACTGCAAAATACAGTGATAAAGGTGTTTACGTATGCAGTTTTGAGTTATTGTTCTTTGACCAACCAAAAATCTCATGACTAGCAGGCATATTGAAGCAATGTCAATTTGACGTAGAATACAATTGTAAAATGTCTACACAATATATATCGCACATATACCCTATTTAACACTGCCAGTTACACAAATCACTTGCATCGCGCACTTTTAGACTACAGACAAGACGAAACCATCTTAATTCAACATATACTTATTTATCCTCTGAGCCCCATCGGGAGCATAAGGCGCCTACAATATTTCTCCAGTCGGTTCTGTCTTGGGAAACAACGCAGTATCCAGATCTTTCCCGCTTCTTTCATCTCCTCATCCGCTGTTCGCTTCCATGTCCCTAGGAAACGGTCTCTGCTTTGTTTTCCTGGATGCGCCCATGCAAAGGCCTCAACGGTGTGTCGCGTCTTCTTCATGCTCAGGACGTATCCAAGCCGGGTCCAGCAACGATATTTCACCTCCAGCACAATGCTGTCCTCCTCTAGATCTCCCCATTCGTGATCTTAGTTTCCATCTTAATTTAGGATTCTCCTCAGGCACCGTCCTTCGAAACCTCTCAACCTGCTTCCCATCTTCTTGTTTGTTCTCCATGTCTCCGCAGCATAAAGAAGGATGGAGCGTACAATTGAGCGGTAGATGTTCAGGTTTGTCTTGGTGTTAAGGGACGTTGACTTCCAGACGTTTGATAGTTTCTTGAAAGCCTGGACTGCCAAGCCGAGTCTTGCTGATTCCTCTTTTTCGATGTTGCTCTCAGATATGGGATGGTGCTACCCATGTACGTGAAATCCTTCACTTTTACATATAACAAGAGCATAATTTTCCATATTTTAGAACGTAGTGATTGAAGAATGAGTTTACGAGGATTATCTCCAAAACAGAAAACAATGTAGACCGTGCAAGTAGTGTTTATTGCGCTACGCTGTAAAAATCACAGGCACCTAAAGCATGGATCTGCACTTAGGCTTGTTCCGTCTTGGGATCATCCGAATGGTCTCGGGATAATTCGCGGACTAATCACACGACACGTAACAGATTCGTACTTTGTGACCTCTTTTTTTGGCTGTACGTGGAAGAGAAGAAACCATAACCGATTACTAGTAATGCACGCAAGATTGTGACAAATGAAAGAGATGAGATGGGTTTTAGTTGAAGAAACTTGTACAATTGTATCTCACTGACCTGCTGGTAGATATTTCGTAGGTAACTCTGCTATTACTTGAAAAATGTGCCCCAAGGCGGGGACTCCCCTTTTTTTTTTTTTTTTTTTTTTTTTTTTACACATTGTGTTGACTTACCAAGTGCATTTTATCATTCCGGTAGAAGGCCAATCTCTAAAGCTTACAAAAAGTGTTCAACGATTACATTAATCGAAATAGGGATGAGATAGACAGGGAATCCTCACATTTCGGAGAAATTATTGTCACCACCCGACCCACCACCCAAAAAACGAGAAGGTTGGAGGATCGAGGTACTAGTGTCTATGTTTCAGGTGCCTTTGATATGCATGTGTACAATGTATATTAAAGCAGCTTAAACAGAGAACATCCATAATGAAATAAACAGAATGTAGTTCCCGCTTACATTTTACGCCTTGGTAGTCTTTACAGTTCCTCTTTCTTATTTTCAGATCATTATAATATTGCTAAATGCCTTGTACGTGATTGACACCCGTGACCTAAACAAGATTTTAAAATTCTATCTTTAGAACAATGTTTCTTCGTTTGTGTTGTAAATATACGAAGACGCTTAATCATTATGGAATGAATTAGTTGTAACAAGCAGTCTATAAGCACTCAACAAATTATATTTTAACTTTCACATGTGGCTATTAGACTAGACTTAGCGGCTTCTCGGGCGATCGTGAAAAAAAAAGCATCTGCCATTTTTGTGAATTTTGACTAGACCTTCTGTAGGTTGCGAATATCTATTGATCCCCTTTTCCGTAAATTATTGTAAAAACAATAACGACCGTTTGTGAATCGATGGCTTAATTCGAAAGAGACTCTTGATACAGTTGCGACATCAAATCATTCGTCCGTAGCCTGTCTCGATTTAAAACTTGATATCGGGCGTAGGCAGAACATGCTCTCGTGTCTCGAATCGATTGAGAGACTTAAACAGCAAATAAAGGTGATGGTAAAATGCTGCTTCATAAACCGGGGGAAGTTGATAGCATCCCATTTGAATTGTCATCAAGTTTAGCTGCTAGTTTGTTGTTAACGGACATATTCAATAAAATATTCAAATATAAGGCAGATGTAGAAGAATGTAATGTCTTTCATTTCGAGTTTGCTGAGGCATATCGAATAGACAAATATAAAATATTGTACTTGTCGATACAGCAAAATGTAAAGGGAAGGGTAGATTTTCCCTTTTGAGTACATTTCTGCTTTTAGGGTAAGTTACTTTGGGATGTGAATAAAAGTTGAAATCAAATACATCTTCTGTTATAGAAAGATTGAAGTGTTCTTTGAATGATTGTTATCGTGATCAAGATTTGTTTATAAATAGGCGAAGTTAACATCGTGTAAAACGTAAACATCATTAAACAAGAGGCCCATGGGCCACATC
>CAJDSM010026084.1:1527-14212 GCA_903981925.1 Ostrea lurida | reverse complement strand
CAATTTGCGTAATATTGCTATATACGGAATCAATGGAAGAGGTGCTTTGCTTATACATGAACTCTGAGTATGTTAAGCCCCCCCCCCAATTTTTTTTCCATGCACAACGTGATTAATTTACAAAACTATCTTAATTTTACTTAATACCCACGTTAAACTCAGAATGGCTCAATAAGCATTTTTGTTGTAAACTATGGTGGTAGATTTATGTCATTTTTTGACAGGTATTATGTCGACCAATCAGATGATTACATGTATGTTGACTAGTCAGATATAATGATAATAACACGTGTTATTTAAACTCGCTGATAAGAAAACTTTCACAACTTCCGTACTTCGCATGTACCCTCCATTTGCATCGATGCAGGCTACACATCTTCTATGAAGATTACCTTGTCAAAATGAAAAATTATATTGATTCACTGAATTATTGAATATCAGAAAAACTATTTTGTATTGTGGTTTCTTCTTGAATAATGTTCGGTTATTTGTTTACAGTGGACTCTGGGTATAACGAGGTTGATGCATATGGGGAATGAAAATTATCTCGTAATAACCGTCATTCCTTGTATCCGTCATCACAAGGTTGACCTTTTTTTTTTGTTTTTACCGACCATTTAAAATTTTAGTTTTTGTTTCAGAAATCGCTTTTCTTTTGGGTGAAGCCATTGTGAAAATCAAGCGATCACGATGCTTAGGGCCTATGGCGTTTAGCAAAGCCAGGCTAAAAACAGCTTAACAATTGCTATGAAACACGTCAGACAACATTTGACTCAATGGCAGATTGTATGGGCAAACTAGATCGTTATAACGACCATAGAATTTCGAAATGATGCCTTTAAACGTGACTGTTGAAACCCCTGCAACAACAAATTGTTCGTAAGTAACCTGCTTCGCGTATCGGTTCAAAAACTGATCATACTCAGAACAAGCTCCTGCATATCAAACAACTTTAACATAACTTTTTTTATTTCACTTAAATGTGTAAAATATATCAATGAATTTGCTTTAAAGTTTTATAACACATACTTTCTTTTTTCCGCTATTATTAGGAGCTGTCGGCGTTTGGTGTCAAAGCCCTGTACATTATCGTATAGTAGCCTGTTTATGACTTTGTCTATGGACAAGATCCAGCAAACGTCATTACTTTACAGAGAGCTTTTCACAAGTGAAGATCATGGTCACATCTTAATTGAAGGTCATGGCTAAAGGTCATAGTCATAACAACAGTTTCACAACTGCGGGATGAAGAGAAAATCCTTATGTTGTCGTTGGAGAGTGGTTTATTTTGTGAGTATTTTCCCTAGTTTGCTGAAACCGTTTTGCTAAAAATCTTACTTTAATAAAATTTCATATCATCTCGCGGCGATTCTCCTACGTTCTGGGAATAGGGTATCTAATTATTCTACATTATATTAATGTGATTTTTCTTCTTATGCTTCTTATCTATATCCATTTTCATACACTGAAAATATGCGCGTACAAATATTGGAAATATCCTATAACAGTGAATTACACGTGAACAAAATTGCACGTGATCATTTTGACAGAGTTTAAATAAAATTTGGGTCCTTGTATTACTATCTTGTATAAATTCCATGCAATGCGAAATAGTAGTGAATGGCATATCGTAATGATACTTTAGAGGAAATTAGCAATTTGAAAAGTGGTCCGAAAATGTGTTAACTGAGTTTGATCATGTCAATAATATATCTAGTATTATGAATTCAAATCCTCAAACTTGCTATTAGTTTATGAAGTTCAACCCAAATGTAGATTAGCATTATAAATCACAATATAATAAAGTTTGATGCAATTAAAATATAAATGTTAGTGTTTGTTTAAACTTGTGAAGAGAGAGAAAGAAAGCGAGAGAAAGAGTGAGATCAACAACAACATAAATCAGCGTTGATACGATGGATATACGCAGTTCAAATCTGAATCTGAATTCCGGGGCACTTAGCAGCTTTTGAACTTAATGTTATCCCTGGTTAAACGTAATTCACTTTATACCGTAATTATTGTTTTCAAAGAGAAGTAATGTAGATATAAAAGGCGATTGTAGTGATTTATATTTTTCAATCCATCTTGTCGGAAGATCTGTTTCTCTAAAAATTGCATCGCGCATTAAAGTTTATGGGTAAAATTCCTAATACAGGTACATAATGACAACTGGCTAAAAACATTACTGGTCGATTGTATCATGCCGTGTTTGTATTCATGGCCTCTCAAAAGCTGATATCATCTAAAGATGTGTCCGTTTTTACTTTGAAATCAACTTGATTCATTTCATTTAACCAGCTGATTTAGCCAAATAAACGCAGTCAGAATTTTAAACACCTATAGAGAGGCGGTCTTCCGATTCGGCCGCTGGCAAAATGGAAGATGGTTCTGACAGATAGAATTGTACTCATTCAATAGCACGACTTCGCTGATGGAGCTCTTTTGAAGTTTCAATAAAGTTTTATTTCTTTTCCATTGTACGGTCCGTATAGAAAGTGCCAGTGTTTACAATCCGAGATAAAATTTCATTTTTGTTCCCATTGTTCGAAGGTATTCTAACATTTTTAACATCAGAAGAAAGAAAAGTTTACAAAAGCATAATCCCGGTAATGGAGAATACGGGGTTATTTTGAGCTTTTATTTTCTCCTCTGCGGTAGAGGGGCGAGTCACGAATTATTGCAATAAAAAGAAGGACAACTCCGTCAGTTTATACTGCCGAGGAAATATAGAGACAGTGGTGGAGGATAATTTCGAATTCGGAACAGTGTATACTACTCGCTTACCTCTGAGGAAGCTTTCTTCACTAACAAATCAATGATAGCAGCCACATGTCAATCACTGGAAAGATAGTGTTCCTGCTAATTTTTTCCGTTGCATGGTTATTCATATAACAAATCTACGTAGAATGGAAATAACTTTAGTTCGGTCATTACCACTCTCATAAGGTTTTGTACATGTACTTGGTATCCGTTAAAGAGGAGAGAGAGAGAGACGAGAGAGAGAGAGAGAGAAGAGGAGAGAGAGAGAGAGAGGAAGACGAGAGAGAGAGAGAGAGAGAGAGGAGAGAGAGAGCAGCAACAGATTACTTTTTCATGGAATGTGTTTATTCTGATTTTTATTTTCCGATAGTACCCTGGAAGTTACTGAGACATTAGCTTTAGAAAATGGAATTGCTCCCAATGTATTAAAACACTGTATCAATGGGTCAACTGATGGGTACTAACGGAATATTAATGGTCTGCATATGTGTTGCATAAGAATATTTAAATTATGTAATTAAAAAATGAATATAGGACAAACAGATAACGAAAAACTTTTCCAGATCAAATGATATTCAAGCTGAAAACAAAATATAGAGAAGGATGTAGGTTGACCATAAAGCTAATGCTGGAAAATATCGCTCGTAATGGTCGATGCTGTTATAAAAAAAACTGTAATTGTGTAAACTCTCCATGCATGAATGATTCAAAATGAATTCAAATAGAAATACTCTTGAATCATAGTTACACGAGAATTGAGAGATGAAGGAAAATAGATGTTGATACCAGGAATCATGAATTTCAATTAAAAGACCGAAATAAAAATCAATATCAGTCAAGGAACTTTCCTTCAAATCCCCCTATCACATCTCAAGATATTATACATGAACAATCTGGTAAAAGAACGCTGAAACCCATTCTTGCATTCTTCAAGATTCCCATCAAAGTCAACTTTAGACAAAAAATTAATAGTTAATAAAAATTTCCCACACAGCAAGTAACTTTTGGGAAAATAACAGAGGAACTCCCGAATGAATTAGACACAGTTTTATGTTACTGTACATACGCACAACACAAAACACGACACACGGCTATAACTAACAACCATAAAGGGGAATAAAACCGGGCCAAGACTGATAAGCTGCACATCTTGGTTGCCATCGGGGAGCAACTGGGACGGTACGTTGGACACAGCCAAAACCCACGCAGTTAGGCAGTTATGCCACGGAGAAGACCTCACAAAAGGGTTAAATTCGCCCGGGTGCAACCAAACTCTTGTGTATTCCACATCCTTTATTTTTTTTTTCTTTTCTTTCAGCTGTGCACAAAAATGAATATTTTCAACAGTTTATGACTTGCATTTATTAAAATCTATTAATGTCAGTATGTAAAACTCATACAGTGTGGTATTTTATAGTTTATATTGGTAATTAGCCAATAATTGATTTGTTGTTTGTTGTTATATTTCAACAACTGAAACAGTATTTACAAGTATCTTCGCGCCCTTCGTCCTCCGTAGTTTGCACTCATTCATACATATAATATTAATCATTATGATTCTGTATCAAATTTCTTTTCTTTTTTATTTTTTTTTCTCTTTTTCTCTATCTATTTTTTATTTTGTTTTCTTATTATTTCTTATATTTACTCTTTATTTTTTTTTTTTGTTCTTGTTTCGTTTTGTTGTTTTGTTTTTTGGTTTTTTTTTTTTTTTTGTTTTGATTTTTTGGTATGTCTTACTCTTCCATAAAATATAAACAATTTTTAAAAAATAATATCATTAAAGAAATTTCGTATTTCTTGTTTCTACCGACACCATTAGTGGGGTTTTGTCATTGATTGTCATAACACGCTGTTGTTTATCAATAGTTTCCACCTCCAAACCAGCGTAATTTAATAATGTAATTCACGAATACAAAATAAATACGCGACATTTTGCAAAGGACTATTCTCTTCAATTTAGGTTCCCGATGTTCTCTCAAAATAGCAGCGTTTGATCGGTGATACACAATATGCCCGACGGTAGTTCTACAATGATGGGACAGCATTCATTGTCATTTATTTACACACACCTGTATCCAACCCCATGATAGAGAAAGGATCGGGTCACGTTAACAAAAGCGAAAGACGGCACAAGTAGGCACGACCAATGGAGTCGTTGTCATTCAAAACAATCCCAAACAAAAGAGAATCAATCATATATTCCTCTCCTTTGTTGTCGCAACAATGGTAAGGTGTTAAAGAAGTGCTAGGTTTTTAAATTGATTTCCTACATTTCATTCCGGTGCTGACGGGAGACTTTTGTTTCCTTTTGTGGCATTCGACAACGAGCTTCCCTAACCCGCCTTGTTTTCGCACTTGTTATTTTAGGCCAATGTTTACATATCGCGAAAGGCGACATTACATTAGTACGATAAGATCACTTTTAGGGTGATTATATGAATTCAGTTAGGTTTGCTAGTGATTATTCCGTTAGAAATGTGCCAAATTCTTCAAGAGAAAACGAGTAAATACTCATTATGCCCAATATGACAATGGCGCTAGTCGTCTCTCTTCTTCGGGTAAGGGGCAAATAGCCATTAATGGTAGAATGACAAATAAAATAACGCCCATTGTTGTGTCTTCTGTGTAATGTTGTAAACGAGTTGGTGATAAAAACTGGCTTATATATATTTACCTCGGATAATAAGTCGATTTACAAGGTATATTGCGGAGTGGATACAATTTTTGAATTTGAAAAAGATACCATGATTAATAATCTTCACATGTAATAAAGCAAATTTTCAATTAAAAAATAAATAAGTAAGGAGTAAATTTTAATTAAAAGTCGCACTGTATCAATATAACAAATAACTGAGTCTCTTTAACCGACTATCACAAACAAAGTACCATTATAAAAAAACTAAAGGGATGGATACTAATTTCTAACACAATTTTCATTAACGTTGTCAATATGATGAGACATTATTAAGCGAGATTCAGATTTGTCCATTTCGTTTTTTAAAAATAGATATATATCTGCTGGCTAAATTTTGGTGATAACCTAAGTAATTCACAGATGATGATATGTGACATTGAGATTTAACTGTATGGAGCATTCAATTTTCAATAGAATTGTTCTTAACATACAAAAATCAATGAAGGTTTTCAATTGTCAATCAAAAGTTCTATACATTTAAGGTCAATGAAGATATCAAATTTTCCAATTAAAAAGTATTTAATTGCTCACCAATAGTCTTAAACATACTAGTTACAGATTTTCTATTGTCAGTTAAAAGTTCTGTTTAATTCAATATCAATGAAGATATTCATTTGCCAATTAAAAGATCTTAGCATGCAATACCAATGAATATCTAATCAATTGCCAATTAAAAGTTCTTCACATACAATACCAATGAATATATTCAATTGCCAATTAAAAGTTCTTTTAAACATACAAAAAGGCGAAGTTAATATCGTGTTAAACGTAATCATAATCCAAGAAACATACAAAATCGAGTGTAGGGCAACACGGACCTCCGACAAAAGCGAAGGTAGGATCAGGTGCCATGGAGGAGTAAGCATCCTCTGCTGACCGGTCACACCCGCCGTGAGCCCTTAGTCGAAATAAAGTAAACGGGATTACCCGTAGTCAAATCTAGTAGGAAAATGACAGTCTAACAAAGGGTATGAAACAAATCAGTCAACATATGACTTAGTGATAATACAATACCAATGAATATATTCAGTTGCCAATTAAAAGTTTTAACTATCCAATACCAATAAAAATATATTCAATTGTCAATTAAAACTTCTATAAATACAATATCAATGAGTATTCAATCCAATATAAGCACAGTTCTTAACATTACGAAATGCCCAATGCATATATTCAGTTTTATAATAAACATCATATCAAGAACCTAGTTCAATAGTTCTAAAAGCATGTCAATAACGATATCAGTCGTCAATTAAGATTGAATAAACAAAAATAAGAAGATTCCAATACCAATGGTACATTTTTTATACTTCCATCACACCGGATTGTGGGCTTGTGTAATGCAGCAAATAAAATAGTATTCATTTAACAGTGTAACATGGCTTACGTTAGTCGATAATATATTACTATTATTGCCGGTGAAAAAACCACATACACACACACAAGTGGCACATTAATATACATAATGACTAAAATCATTTATTCGCTCTTGCTATGTTTAATCATTACACTTAATTCTTGGAAAAATTGATAACAGCAACATATTGATTACAATTTAAAATAGTAGTTTTCTATAAATTTCTTATTAATACCATCAATTGAGGATCACAGTGTGTGTGTGCCCTCTGTATTCAGGGGGAAATAACTTGCGCTGAATGTGAAAGAAAGTTTCATTAAAAGTTCAAACATACAATATATCCACAATATATTTATTATCAAAAACATGCATGTACAATATTCAATGCCAATTAAAAACTTCTATAAATACAATATTCAAGGATGGCATCCAGTCAGTAGCAATTAAAAATCTGAACATGCAATACGAAGTAATAACTCAATATGTCGATATATAAGTGCTAAAACATACAATTACATTGTCGCTGAAAAATTCGAAATGAAGCAATAACAGAAGTGACAGGGTTTGTCATTTTTTTTTTTTTAAAACGTATATCCACAATTAGCAAGAAAGTTTGCCAATTTTATCTTTATATATCTTATTTTTATTCTGAATTATATATTTTGTTATATCATTTTATCTATAATATTTTGACAATTTACAGTATTATAATCTGAAAAATTAGGAGGAAGGCTATTGGAAAAGGAAGAACGACAGTTGAACAGTGTGTAATTACAAATCTAAAAAAAAAACTTCCAGTAGCAAAATATTGTAAATTCGTTTCACTCGTAAAAGACACAAGACTGCATCTAACATTTTGATTGATTTTTTGTTCATATATTAAAATCAGCAACATAGAACCAGAGGAAAACCTTATACCATATTCCACTTTTCTGGCAACTTCCGTTCGTTATTTTACATGCAATGCCAATTATTATACAGACAAGTAAAAAATATGACCGATTCCCCTTTATAATGGTTGATTTAGAAAAATTCCTTTAAAAAATCTTTAAATGTCATTGAAGGCAACTTTTTCCTCCCGGCTCCTCTTCCTTCATTTTTGAAGAATAACCTACATGTTGTGCCTGAAAAATCATCTTACATGGTATCTTAATCATGTTACTATTTTTATATATCAATTTTCAAGAAAGATCAGTTGATATTATAATAATGTATGTATGTCATTCTTTTCCGAATGATCTGGCTTCGTTTGTTCTCTATCCATTCCACAGTTCTAGCTTAATATCAGATTAGATTTTCTTCATCATGCTACGATAATACCCTAAACTGCTGTTTGTCTCAACTTAACCTCATGTCGCCTTCGAACTTCTCGACTAACCTCTAATTGGTGTGAAATAGGTTCGGCAGTCGAGTTTCAATTTCTTCCCGAGTGGATGTTAATTAATTACAAACAATTTCCCAGAAAACCACCGATCATAATGAACAGAGGGGTTAAGATGGAAACAATGCTAAGCCATAGAATAACAATTCATGCCAGTAACTATTTAAATTAACAAGTCATTTAACATCGAAAACATTTCATTTTCCTTCGCTTGAAAGTAGTCTTTTTCTTGCATAACCGGTATAATTTGATGCAAAATGTGCATAAATATGAGATCAGGGAAGCGTTTTACAAATAGTGGAACTCCCATTAAAGTTGTCCAGTTTCCAAGAAATGGTTTGATACAAGTATATTCAATGCATCTTCTGTTTTGTATGTTTTCATTTCTGCAAACGACCAAATAAAAGTTGGATACCCCCAAAATCCAACAACAAAACACATGCATATCTTGATTTTGTCTCGTTTTGATTTGGTTGTCCAAGTGTTACGAGAATAAAATGCAATAATTTTGTCTTTTATTTTGATAAAAAATAGACAAAAATTAATAATTTATTTTTTGTCAATTTATTATTTTTCATTGTAACCTTCAACCTATTGATATTTTTTTTTACCTTTTAAATGAAATTAAAAATTCCGAACACGATATTTATCTTTACCAGTAGTGTTCAGAATGAAAAATAAAAACATATACTATGATAAGGTAGAGAGGGAACTTGAATTTGACCATCGGTGGCTCACAGAAAAGCGGTCTGTGCTAGGGACACTTTCGACATTATCAATGACCGTGACACATATCCGGTCTACATTTTAAAGTTACGACATGTTAAATGAAATACAATACAAAATTTTGCATACCACAAATCGAGTACAGCAACACCAGTTCATATATTTTAAAAATGAACAAAAATTCAAATAGCGAAAAATAAAGATGTTGCTGCAGTGAAAAAGTTGATTCAGTGAAATATTCTGCATGTCTATTATCTAATATGAAACACTCAGCATTCTTAAGTGAAATGTGTTCCTCTGGTTCTATTGAGAATACTTAAATACAGTATTTTGTAAGTAGGTTCGGAATACAATAGTTAGTATAGCCGTTCGGGTAGCCCAAAAGGATTTAAAGTAATCCCAAGGCCTCTCGTCTGTATGCGACAACATAACTGAAATGTATTCCGTCTTTGTGAGACGCAAGGTCTTGTTCATTTTCACAATATCTTATAATGTGAGCACATTTAGCTATGTTTTTCAGGCTTTTTCTCTTTATCTTCATGTTAATACCCCCTGATTACGAAAACTTCCTAAGTAAATGGAGGCTTTGTTTCCCAGAAATAATGCAAGAGTTTTATTTTAAGTCAACGCTTTGAAGTGAGGTATAGTTGATGAAGCGAGATTTGAAACTCGGATATTAAAAGGAGCCAAGAAGACAATAGCGGACAAAGTACATTTCCAGTCGAATGCCTGGAATAAGTAACAGGGTGTTATCTTGTACATTAAGCAAATAAAGATAGAAACCCGGATTAGTAAGGAATACTCGGATAGCAATGTATGTGCTACCAAATAAAGCGCACGCCATTGCCTTAGAAACCCATCATAAATGTTTGTGAAAGCTCTCTGTTCCGTGGTATAATACCAAATCGCATTACAACACACATTGTATAGTTTCATTCCATTAAAAAAATCTATCAGTTTTCATTTAAACAAGATGCTCGCCTCATCCGGAAGACTGAAGACGATCATTTCGAACAATGATGGATTTCCAAAGGCGATTATGAATAAAAGCCATCTTTTTTTTTGTCGCCAATACTGGAAGAACATGAAGAGATCCATGTACGGGTTGTTCGCGCTAATACAAATAGCCGGCTTTGTTAGTCTTCTTCTGATGCGTTCTGCCATTGTAATCCTTTTATCTGCTCGAAATAAGGGACGTTTTTGTATTCATTAATCCTTTACTTATTGCTCTGCCATCTGATCCTCGGAAATGAGTCTTTTTTCCTCTTTTTCCATGAACAACTTGGCATTGCCCGCTGACAAATCGTATGGTCATTTTCCAACGTGACTGAAAATAACACCGGAAGACTCCTGGGGCAGTTAACAGTAAGGCGAAGACGTGATAAATTATCCGGATACCGATCCTAATGAGAGCTATTCCTTGAACACTATTATTTTCTCTTTTTCTACAAATTTATCACTGACTGGTCAATCATTAATGGGTTCTAAAACAAAATTTCTGCATATTCCGCTGCATTGAAATGTGGTAGATTCAGATGTAACACCTAAGAAATAAACGTAAAGTACATTTTTCTTTCTGAAAATAGAGTAATAAAACGGTATAGCAATAAGTATATGTAATTATTCACTTGATAATACCCGTTTGAAAATGAATCATAAAATTGGAAAAAGACAAAATGGATTATGCTCTGGAATTCTTCGAATTTTGACGATAGGGCTTCTATAATGAAGACATTATATTTACATGTACATTCCCTGAATCTTTTCTCCTATATTTCCTTTGAAATCGACATGGCATTTATCATCCAATAAATGCATGTTTGTTGCAAACTATAGTTGGATCCGGTTTTGTAGTGTCACCTGTCCTCATGGTCATTACCATATATGGAGCGATTCCAAGGTCAAAGGTTGATTTGGCTGTTCCGTTTAAAGTAACGAAATGATCAACATTATGGTATTTTAATACTTAATTTAGTTTATATGTTTAGAAAATGCACGAAAATATAAACAATAAAATGCTTTTTTTGTTGGTTTATTGGGTGATGAAGGAAACTAGCATTGCAGAAAAAATTTCCATAACCCGCTAACGCGGGTTATGTTTTTTTTTTCTGCAATGCTAGTTTCCTTCATCGTCCAATAAACCAAAAAAGATAGCATTTTATTGTTTAAGTAACACAAAAATAGTTGTCCTCTACTTTGGATTTACAAAGCCCTCATATTCACGGATTGTTGCATAATACTGTCTATGTGTAGGTTGTGTCATGTACAATGTTGTTTTACCGATACGCGATTCGTACTTACTAATTATAAGTACCACTAAATTCTACTAATTATAAGTACCACTAAATTCTACCATCGTGTGTATTGTTTATCTGTATTATTATACAGATGAAGTATTGAAAACGGAAAATGTTAATAACCACTGAAAATGCCCTGTTGGCACTCAATACACATAGTGTATCCTACATTGTTGCAGCACACGCCCATATTTTACAACTTGTACGTTTATTTCTTCGACTCTCACACTTTTTAAAACAAAATGTCATAGCACGTTCTCAAAAATGTAAATTTTCCTGTATATCAATTTGAACCAGAAAACTAAAATCTAGACTGTTATATAATCTAAATCAAGAGACAGTCAGCCTGATTCAAAACAAAATATGTATTGCGTTTTCTCTGACATTTAATACATGGTTTCATTAACTGTGGGTGGTAGAAAATTCTTCATACAAAAGAAATATATTCCTATTTAAACTTCATTTCTTTTGATTAATTTTAATGTCTATATTTTGATACAGATATTTGGAGAGAAAAAAAACATATTCAATTCCCGTTAACGCCTTGAAAGTCATCATTTTCGCTTGACAGAATTTACAACTATGAAACATTTACCCCGTTTTGTCTCCTTACCCTGACAATAAAACATTTCAATTTCCTTGACATTATTTCAAAAGATGAAACGAGATTCACCTTGTTTAAGGTAATAGAGTTCAAATTAATTGTGCAACGGTATTTATTTGTGTGTGCAAAATTAATTCGGTCAGAATTCATTTCAATCGTCACATAAACATGTTTGTAATAAAACAGAAAACGGTCTGCTTGTTTTGAAGTAATTTCCATGATTTCATATGTACATACAAGTATTGTATGCTATAAAAATGATGTCATTGGTATAAGAAATTGACTTAAAATATTTTCGTGTTGAAACTTAGAAAATATTTCTGTACTCTATTATTTGCTGCTACTAATCGAACTGAATATAATTAGAAAGTGAATTGAAAGACGAAAATCAATTTTCCAGCTGTTCCTTTCACGAAAAATTGAAAATTTATACCCAACAATAATAAGATACCGTACATGCACTACTGTCAATGACTAACTATAGTACTGGGGTTTTTTTTATTGTTTTTTTTTCTAAAAAAAAATATATGATTAATTGTTTAACGTCCCACTCGAGATTTTTTTCACTAATGTTGATACCTTGCCATTGCCAATGTTACGACGAAAAGTGATCCCCATAGAATAATGACCAGAAAGGTGTCAAATTTCTACGTAGAAAACTGATCCTGGGTCAATAATATATGACAAAAAGGGCCTTTTTTCTACAGTAGAAAACCATTCCAGACCTGTAGGTCTACGACTCCACTCACGTTGAAAACTGACCCCCATAGAAATTTGACCTCTACGTATAAACTCATGACCTGCAGGCAAAACCACTCAAGTCAATGGCATTTTGTAAAGGTTGAGGTCACTCAGCATT
>CAJDSM010026081.1:2753-31137 GCA_903981925.1 Ostrea lurida | reverse complement strand
GGTTGAGAAAAAAAAATCACAAAATATGAGCTGATACTATCCCTTTAAGAGGTTCTAGGGTGAAGTTTAAAGTGATGTCAATTTTTTGGGAAGTGTATTTTTGTATTTCTACATTGAAAGGAGCATCGGGAAATTATAAAAAGAAAAATTTGCGGTTTTCATGTTTGTTTTCGACCTACAGTGTTTTAAACATGACCTTTTTCGCGCCTGAAAATTTTCTCAAGATTTATTCATTTAAACTCACATTCGTCTGTTTGGTGATAAACATAAAAATAAGAATACAGATCAATCACTTACATAGAAATAGATTACATAATATGTCTCTCTACATACAGATATATAAAAAAAAATTAATACTTGTAATGGAATAAATAATGACCTTCTGCACCTTGATATACATGTACGAGAAAAACTCCATGATAATTGGCAATTTCAGAGTTAAAAAATACATTTTAGGAGTTGATGTGTCAATTTCTTAAAATTCACAAGTAATATTCAGATCTGAGTCTCAAAAATTCAAAATTGGAACTTTTAAAAAATAAGAATTTCGGTCAAATTTTTAAATTATTGGCCAAAATACTGATTTTTTACACAGAATTCGAGTAAACTGATTTGGAGACTTTAGTGTCTATTTTGTTTTATAAATAAGATATGTATTCTGTTTGAAAAAACCTCAAACAAAATAATAAATACAATATTTGAACATAGTTCTAAGTCTCACCTAACTTGTAATCATTCATTTTAAAACTGTAATATATGAATAGGGCGTATAAAATAGAGGTATATTGGATGAAATAGAAACTGTAAATATTGCTTTTTGATTAAATCCTTCCGCTCACAAAATATAGTCCCTACAAACCCTTTCAAAATCTGAATTGACACAAAAAATTTTCAACTGGACAGGGTCAGTTGTAAATGTGTAATATGTTTGCACCGATAGGGTCAGTATTGAACCAGGAAATACTTAGTGAAAGCGTCCTGCGCAGTTGTTCTCAAACAGCTAGCCTTACAACATCCTTAACATTAGAATGCACGAACAAGGAGTAGTTCATTGCAAAACCCCTGTGATTGTCGAACAATTTTGAATTTGCGTTAGTGTTGCACACGCGATACCTGGTTCAAAAATATATTTAAACAACCGACAGACCTAATTCGAAATTTCGTGCTTCGCGCAGAAAACCGCGCATATGCAACTTTCATAATGGCATAAACAAAAATCTTCATTTCTTTAATTATTGAAAGTCTACGGCAACAATTTATCATGAATATTATTTATAGTGGTGACGTTAACATGTCACTGGTCTTTGTATTTGACGTCCACAATGCCGTTTGTGCGGGAAAGTCAGATGTTGTCGTTGAATAAGCTTGAACTCTATCACAAAAGTAGATAGCAGAGAAAATTGTCACACGAAAAAGAGGCGCAATGTAAATCGGCAAAAAAAGTCGGTTTATCTATATTTATTTTAATATAGAGAATACACGTGAGATATAATAACTGCTGTATTTACATGAACTTAGTTACTTCTTGGTCCGAATAAAACAAGTACTCACTTACTACCAGTACAATGTACAGTTGTACTGACATGCATTTACATTCAATACATTACGAAATGTTTTAGAAATCGTAATTTTTAGATTAATACATGTAAAACTGTCAAAGGAATGAAAATATTTTTTGTTTTAATGGTTTTCCTACAGAAAAACTGATATTAATGAAACCAGACGACACAGACATTAAGTACTGAGTTATATTTTCCCAACTGCGACCAGCGTTATGTGTGTATGGTCCCCTTTTCAACGTCAGCGAAGGATAGCGCAATGCTTGTAGGGTATTGTTAGTTATTTTAAGACAAGCGTTGCATAAGACAATCGTAAGAAGAAGTAATAATAATAATGAAGCTGGTTTCACAGAGGTGTTGTTGAGGTTGCTTTACCCGCCAGGTTCATGCGTATCAGAGCTGAGCAATTGAGCATTCCCTTAAGGAGGTTTATTAATTTTAGAGCATAGCTCGATCTGATACTTATTGAAAGAAGCTAGTCTTATGAGAGGTAAAATATAGTCGTTAGCATAGTGTCGCGTGGAGTGAGAAGACCAAGGAGGCCGCCATGATATGCTTTAAGTCAGACAATGACTGTCCTCTACGTAATGCCATAGTGCTGGTTCGATGCAGACTTGTGTGGACCATCGTGTGATGTGAGACAGGCATGTCAGGACGCTGCCTGTATTCTGACCAAAAATTGTGTATTGCGTAATAGACAGCTTATGTGACGTACGTCAGGCCCGTCGTATTTAGTAAATGGAGTTCAAGGAAGTATGAGTGACGATAAGGCGTACCGAACAGAGTGGAGGAGTGCTACATGAGTAAAGGAGGTCTTGGACTGATTAGCGTCTATGATTGTGGATTCTAGGTCTTTACTGCGTATGAGCAAGAACTTGACTATTCTTTTCGTAATTGGATGTGTAATCGGGAATTATGGTCTCATAGATAAAAGATGCCTGGGAGCGCCTAGCCTGAGTCGATTGCGAGACAGACGCGCCCTCGCTAGCGGCAAGGCATTGCGCATTATACGTCTCGAAGACCTGAGATGACCGCGTGTGAAGAGAACACCGCGGTTATAGATGACGCTGGTACGTGCGATGTTTGGTTGGAAGGCGGAGCTCTGTGGCCTACTTCAGTCTAATTGCTTTGCGTGTTTGGAGGTGGTAGATGAACTCTTAGTACTGTACTAAAGGAAATTAGTTGCTTTTAATCAACCTTTTTAGTATCCGCGCAATCGAGGCAGGTAACGTAGCTCTTAATGTATATCTTTTTCTTGTGGAGACAAGTTACAGTCCACTGTTTCATGGCAGCTGATCTGTGTTTGAAACATCCCCCACGATACGAATAATGCAACGATTGACTATAATGTGTATTTCCGTGTTTAACTAATTAAGTTACCATAATTCGGTAATTAGGATAATCGAAAGTTGAAATAAAATCTCTATTGGTTAGAACGAATTCTAATATCCCGGCGTCGGGTTAAGTAAGGAAGTTTTCGACTGGCGAGTTTATTGTTATGGCAAGTAAATGTATTTTGATCTTGTAAACCTTTAACAAAGGTTACATGACTTTCCCCTAAACAGTATGTATGTGAGGAGCAGATGCGATGATTAATTTCGGTGTTAGGATATTGGCCAAGGTTTAATTTGTTATTCAAAGAGCATCCGAATGATTGGTCATAAGGTTAGACACATTTAATGAATTTTTTACAACATATTATAGCGAAGCGTTGTTCTCTCCGAGTGTAATGCCCAACGGTATTGCGGTTACAAAAGAGCCCGGGAATTCTCTGAGTGTCCGTTTAATAGGGAACTGTCGTGAGTGTTTGGCTTTATTAATCGAATTCCTGTTATGCAGGGAAATCCCCGTGTTGCTTTATCTATTACTGATACCTTTATGCGCTAAACTTTCCTGTCGTCCATCCCCCACCGACAGACTGGTCAGCATACGTACATATAGGAGGAGACATTGTGTTCTGATGGATGTTGAGTGTCTTTCTCCGCCACGCCCCCTCCGCTCATTTTCTGGATACCCCCTGACCGTACAAATTTCACTTCGCTTCATCTTAATAGGGCTTAAGGTCTCACACTCCGGCGCGCTGCACTTTTGTGAGACCATTACACCAGCGTTTTTAGATTCATTTCGAAACGAGTAGTACTGGTGTTATTTTATTTAAAGTTCACAAATCAGCTCCTTGATTTTGACATTCTGCTCATAAGACTAATTACGTTGTGTAAAATCATCTTCTACACATCTTTACTGTAACACTGAACTATTTATACTTGAAGATTTTGCATGTTTTCCGAACTGAAAGCTATTCTGATAGGAGGTTCACCACGAATAATCTTATTCCTTCCGAATATGTTAAAAAAAAGATATATGAATGATATTTTTCAACTCAGAAATGACTACGTGTTTGTTGAAAGTTACACTAAGGAACCAACTTGTATAGTAAATTGAATTTTTGTCCAGGAAGTCAAAAATTAAAAGGACATAATGTAAAGATTGTAATTGTTTTAGATTTAGAAATAAAGGCATAAAATTGTCATGTTTAACAGAAAATGACTTATATGAGTCATTCGGATTCATTTTGATTCTTATAATTTTTGTTGTTGACAAAATGAGCTGTGTTATCCCTTTAATTATCTACTACATCTCGAATTTACTCACGGTTGATGAGTAGAAAGAAGAAATAACATCGTGACTTTAAAAACGATTGCTGAACCCTTTGTAACATCAACTTATTTGTCAGTAGTCTGCCTCGATTCAAAATCGATCTTACGCAGAACATGCTCTTGTGTGTTGAATATGTTGAATGACATAATCACCATAAGCAGTTGATCATTGAATAGTGTTGCATAATATGGAACACCCGTGGGGATCCGGGTTAGAATGGGTCCTCAGCATCCCCTTGCGTGTCGTAAGAGACGACTGAATGAGGCGGTCATTCGGATGAGACCGAAAAAACCGAGGTCCCGTGTCACAGCAGGTGTGGCACGATAAAGATCCCTCCCTGCTCAAAGGCCCTGAGTGCCGAGCATAGGCCTAAATTTTGCAGCCCTTCATCGGCATTGGTGTCGTCTCCATATGAGTGAAATATTCTCGAGTGAGACGTAAAACAATGAATAATCAGTCAATCATAATATGGAAAATTGATGATGGAGAAACTGGTCATCCCTTTTGTCATAAACATGAGTCGTTAGTTTACCATGAACATCTTTGTTCAATAAAAATATCCAAATATGAAGCAAATATGGGATACTACATGTATTTGGTTTCTTTTATTTCAAATTCATTGGGATTAACGTTTACATCAGATCGATGCATGAATAAAAGCAAGTATTGATAATAGCTACAATGCCGTCGATGTATCTAACATGTAGTCTTCCATGTCTGGTTCGTACTTGGATATTTTATTGAGCATTGATATCAACGGCAAACTAATAACTCAACTTTATGACAAACGGGACGATTTCAGCTTCTCCATCGTCAACTTCTCATATTTATGTAGCAATGTTCCATCATCACCTGCATATGATTTGTATGCCTCTCAACTTATTAGATACGCAAGAGCTTGTTCTGCGTATGATCAGTTTTTGATCAGGCTACTTACAAACAAGTTGCTGCTGAAGGGGTTTCAATAGTCACGTTTAAAGGCAGCATTTCGTAAATTCTATGGTTGTTATAACAATTTAGTTTACCAGTATGACCTACCATTGAGCCAAATGCTATCTGATGTGTTTCATAGCCATTGTTAAGCCGTTTTTCACACACTGATTTGACTACGGATTGTTCCGTTTACCTGATCAAGACTATGGGCTCACGGCAAGTGTGACCGGTCAACAGGGGATGCTTACTCCTCCTAGGCACCTGATCCTACCTCTGGTATGTCCAGGGGTCCGTGTTTACCCAACTCTTGTTTTTGTATTCTGTTTAGGACTTACGAGATTGATCACTGTCCGTTATCTTTGCCTTTACATGTAGAGTTTCAAGAATGTCTTAGCGAAAGATTTTATTCTTTTCATATATAAGCTTTTGAATAAATTTTGCCTCTTAGCAATAGAAAAACAGGTCCAATAATAAGGGAGCACAATTTGTGCCCATGGAAATTCAACATACTATTGGAAGACCTCATCACCAACGATTACGTAGATATTGTCTATGAGGAACTCCAGTATCTTTTTAAAATCAACTTCGATGTCCATCAATTCAGAATTTTATGTTCTGAAATTATGCTGGTTTATGATTTTGTAGGTTAAATACATCAAAGATCAGAAATATGGTGGCATCATGGTCTGGGCGTTGGATTTAGATGACTTTAATTTCATCTGTAATACTACCACTGAGACGTTCCCTCTCTTGAAAAGGATCAACCATGAGCTTGGTATCACAATCCCACAGTAAGACTTCCGGTTTTTTGTTTTTATATTTTATTTCATAATTGATTTTTTTAAACTTGTTTGTTGTACCCACTCATTGATGTACCGCTTTAATCTGTCATTTGATGCCGAGCAAAACATGCAATGCACATCACTTGAACATTGAGAGCAGCTCAATTGTCACCTTAGTGCAAACAGATCTCTGTAAAGAAGATATACAATGTAACATGTTTAAATGCTGCCTTTCTACATGTATAATGATCTCGTGTCTTAGATAGTCTTGTTTTTATAATATGGATGTATGTCTACATATAGGAATACATTTGAAAGACAAATAAGATATTTTTCAACAGAGGAAGTAGTTCTGTGAATCGCATTTCTCCATCTCAATCCAAACCGGAAGTAAGAGTTCAAACTAGTAAACCAAAAATGCCTCAGGCTAGTAAACCGAAATGGTTTAGACCTAAACCAGAACCAAAGAGGTACCTAAGTTGAATAGTTGAATTACAACTAGTATATAGTTTGGTGGAATTGGTCGAGGGAATGATTTGACGTCGTTAGGTTAACTGACATTAATCGAATTCCTTTCACAGTACAGTTTCTTGAATTAACCCATGGAAATGTTGTCTTCTTCCATAGTTGTAGCTACAATGCATGTGTTTTGAAATAGTTTTAACCTTAACTAATCGGACAATATAGCATTCATTAATTTCTATCGTAACAACAGTGTTAGAAGCATTCATTGAAGAGAAATATGACATGACAATCCCTGCATGTTGGACTTAGAATGGGAGATATCTAATGACTCAAATTATTATTTATCAACATGAATATGAATCAAGTTCGCAAAGTTCAATCAAACTCTCATTTTAAACGATGATTTTTTTTCCATCGAAACTGATATTCTATCCAAACATACCAAAATACAGTTTTACATGTTACAAATTCCAGTGAATCGAACGTTACGAAAGCCTTCCTGTTTTTCTTTGCAGGACTCCGGCCACTGCACGCCCTCCCTCTGGCGGTGGATCTGGATCAAAACCTCCTCGTCGTAAGTAAACTGATCACATCTAATTCCTTACAAATGCAGCTCAATAAAAAAAATTTCTTCATATAAATTTGATAAATTTAAAGCTTTACATATTATTTTCAGCAAGTCCCAAACCTTCTGGGGACAAGAAATTCAAGTGTGAGGTTGGGGGTGACGGTTACTACCCCAGTCCATACTCCTGTAAAGAATACTATATGTGTAACGACGGACACGCCCACCATTTCAAGTGTGCCTCGGGATTGCTCTTCAACAGCCAGTTCAACTATTGCGGCTGGCCCAAGGATGTAGTGTGCGATCTAGACGCCGCCCGCAAGAAGGCCAACCAATCCTTAGTTAACCAACCCAAACCCACACCACCCAAGCCGAAAAAGCCGATCCGGACCACCCCTCAACCAGTTTATGATCCAGTCCCAGAAAACCGAAATGCATTTCAATTCAAACCTAATGTGCCACAGCATCAGCAACCTGTGCAAAAGCAGCAGGTTGTAAAACAGAAACAGCAACAAGCTCCAACGCAACCGATTGTACCGCCACAACAACCACGGCGAAATGTACAACAGCAGCAACCCCCACGGCCGATGCCACAAAACCAGCCAGGTGCTATGGATCATGTGGCCTCTAATGACCCATGGAACTGGTCGCCATTCCAAGACCAACAACAAAACACTTTGCCATTCTACTGGAGTTGTACGTATTTGTATGTCTTTTTTGAGAATCGAAGAAATTGGGATAGAATAAATGAACTATATATACTACTTGGAAATCTTCTTAAAACATGCAAAAATATGGGAGAAAAATATATTAATACTTGCATATGAATTAATAACGGAATTCCTACTTGGTCAATGTTATCACTAATCTAATTGTTCCTGATTGTCTTTGCAAATAGGTATTATAAGACCTTCATACATGTAGTTCATTGGGAGAGGGGATATAATAACGTGACCGTGTGGGTGGGTGTGTGCGTGCGACTTTAATCTTGAAGGCACTCAACAGACCACCTTTTTTCCCCGATTGATTTTTAGAGTTCAATCCGATTTGAGGTCAAACGATCAAAGCTCAAAGTCACTACTGGTCTTCATAGCAAAAGGTTGTATACATTCTACAGGCCGTATTTGTTGCTTGATTGAACTGATACTGAGTTATAGCCCTATTGAGTTTGGGGATCCAAATACATGTATGAGACGTCCTAGAGAAGGTTCGTAGACACTCATTGCTAGGAGATAAGGGCCGCCTTGTGGAGTTCTTGTGTTGTTTTGATAGTCTTTATGATGATTGGAATTTAATTAGCTCTTGTAGAACATTTTCATTCGATACATTATTGATTTAATTTATTTCTTTTTATTATAGTGTTCCGAACCGATTTATCGCGAGATGGTTGCACTGGAAAGGCAAATGGTTTGTATGTTGATCCAGACAATTGCCAGGGATTCTTAGAATGCAATAATGAAATATCATTCTTTGGATTGTGTGGTGCAGGAATGGCGTTCGACTCCCAAAGGCATGTATGTGACTACCAACAAAATGTGCCCGGATGTTTGCAAACAGGCCATAATTAAAACACTGCCACGATGAAACACTGCATAATCATATTTAATTCACTTGTTGTACGTTGTAAACGTTGAGTCAGTCCCTAGAAACTCCTGAATTAGCTCCGATGTTGCCCTATTCGCGGGAAATCTCTGCAGTGTGTTATATTCGCGAGGATCTGTTTCTATTCTCGCCAAAAAGTGTCACAAGTACGGTTATATTATTTGGTCTGAATAAAATAGATAAAGGTTTCTGGGATTGCCTCTTCCATTTAATTTATTACGTTTTGAAATACGTCTATCATTTCCTTTTTCATGGCCGATATCCTTACCATGTACTTCGCTTTTTGTGATTTGCTGTTGTATAAGAGTGATTTGCTGTTGTATATACAAAATAAATAAATAATCATGTGTTGGATCTGGGGAATCCAAGCATGAATATTTATAAAATAAAAACTTTCACCAAAAGTTCGTTTGTTTGTTGCGTATATAACATGGCTTGTTATTTGGTAGGCGTCACATGTTGCTCCACGCTGCCGAAAATTCGCGCCACAGACAGGACCAATCAACGGTGTAGTTACAATGTATGCTCAAACTCAACGGAGACCTACAACTCGTTAAACAAACTTTGATGAAAGACTTTTTCAGTGTATTGGCGTTCTACACGATAATGTGTCACCGAACGTATTATCCAACAAAACACTCAAAAGATTTTACGCGAAACTTCACATGAACACCAAACCATGTCGCCATGCGTATTATATAAGCTATTATAAGGTATTCTCAAAGATTCTACGCAAAACTTCTCATGAACACCAGTATTTTTCATGACGTTGGTGGAAGGTTTTGAATAAATTCTGCTTCGTAAGTATATAACATTAAATAGTTCAGCTAATAAAGGAGCACAATTCGTGCCCATGTGAATTCCAACACGGAAATCCGAATACCTGACCACCATAGACTACGAAGATATTGTCACTGAGAAACTCCAACATCTGTTTAATATCAACTTCGTGGTAGTTTTGTTGTTATTGTTGTTGTTGGGGGTTGGTTGGGGGGTTTTTTTTGGGAGGGGGGGGGTTGACGATTATTACCGGTATACAAAGAAATGTAATGGTGCTTGCGTAAGATGTAGAGCCCTTCAGATAGAATATGGTACCTTATATTTCCTGAATTTAAAAAAGCAACAACAAACAAACAATACAATACTCTCAAAGCAATAAAAGGCAACAGCATAGTATCTAAAGACAACGATGACATCATGAATTTGTCTATTTGATTTCTACAGTTGATATCTTAAATTGGTAAAGAAAATACCGATAGAAAACATTGAAAATTATTTATGTAATGTAGAATGTGAAAAAAGATGCAACTGATGGAACAGAAACCTCTGACATTCAGGCTACCATCTTTATTAGAATGTAAAAAAACAAAAAACAAAAAAACCAAACCTGTTACATGTAATTGCATGAAATATAATAAATCACCAGGCCAAGGTGGACTATCAATAGAAATTTAAAAGTATTTTGGAATGAAATAGAAGTCTTTATTGGAAGGCATTGAGAATACATGTAATTGAATGCCCGTTTCCCAGAGAAGCGCAATACTATCGTCGATCTATAAAAATTATAGACCAATAAGCCTAACAAATACATATTATAAAATTGTTGTACATGTTTTAGCCAGTATATTACAAAATGTTGCTAACAGAATTATAGGACGTGAACCAAGTGTATATATTAAAGGGAGATATAACCGGGGGAAATGCACGATTAATATTGGATATAAGTTTTTTTCGGGTGATGCAGGTATCATCGAATTTTGTACGGTAAAACTGCGTCAATGCGCGAAAAGTTTCACCGTCCAACATCACCCGAAAAAATATAGGATTTATTTCTTATCATTTATTTTTATGATACAACAACAAAATAATGTTTAATAGATTTTATTTGCTGTTCAGGTACGTGATCGCTAGGGCTAAAGGAATCACTTAACATAGAATTAAATGATATATATTTGAATATTGTATGATTAATTACCGAAATGACATATTACTTTTCCTTAGTTTTGAGAAAGTGTTTGATTCGGTTAAATATGATTTTATGTACAAAGCTTAAGAAAAAAATAATTATTACGCTTTACAATAAACCCATATTCAAAAAAACAAAAAAAAAACAATGGCCGATGGCTTTCAGTCAAATTTAATGTAGAGAGACATAAGGCACGAATGCCCCGTGTCAGCTTTTTATTTTCATTTTGTCTTAGAAATACTAGCAATCAAAATGCTATATACGTGGTCTAAATTTAAATGAAAACGATGATAACATTTTGAAAATTGTACAACATGCAGATGTGCTAAGCGAACGAAATTCACTTTTTAAAAAAGCTCTTGAGATTATAAATGAATATTTTAACGTTGCAGGTCTGAAATTGAATTTAGATATTATCAATAACTTTTTTGAAATTCATGGATAAAAATTACAATTAAAAAAATGTGTAAAATCACTTGGAGTATACCTTGGACACGATAAAGACCCATACTATACAAGACATTGGACAAGTAAAATAGTTTATAATGCTTTTATTTTCCCTTATCCTAAACCTGAATTTATTTTAGATGTGACATTAAAAAAGAAACGTCGAAATCGAGACAATTGTGTTGTTGCTATCGTTACCCTTTTCAACAGCTCGTGTCTGGAATTGGAGGGACTCGAATCATGAGGCGAACGTTCTATACGACTTACAAGCTTTACTTCGTGACAGTCGATTACATGTACGTGATAAAAAGTTAAATTTTTCACTTGTACTATGATAACATTTGATGATACATCGAAGGTACATTTTATGCATATCATATAGTACACAGTCTTCAAATGTAAAGTTTCTTTTCAAATCATAAATAATATCAAGTCTATTCAGGATTTTCCGTGAAAATGTGACAAAGTTAGCCGTTCAGTTGTAACTCAAGACCACATCTTGGAGGTCTAAAAATGGTGGACATCAACAATCTTATTATGTCTTTAAAAATTTTCATTGTTGAAAAGGTTAATGGTGGATAAGAAATCCTGGGTAGATATTTTTAAAGTAGTTAATGGTAGTGATTTTTGTACACGCATTCCTTGATTTTGGAGAGGTTTTTATTTCTGAATGTGTTATTCCTAAAAACAATGTTTTATGGCAAGATGTTTTTAATGCTACATGATTGTAATCAAATTCTTTGACAAATATTTCTATAGGGAAAGTTATCCCAGCTGGTTTCCTATATGGTATAATACAAATATTAGAGTCGGTAAGAAAACACTGTTCATCAAAAGCTACTATGAAAAAGGTGTGAAACTCATTGATGATTTTTTTTTAGATGACAATGGAAATCTTTTACCACAAACCATTTTTCAACAAAAATTTAATATCCACGTTTGCATACTACAATATAACATTGTACTAAGAGCAATGTCAGCTCATCTGAAAGTCTTTGGAAACAAATGTTTAATCAAATGATTCTTTTACGTTATTCCATTATATTATAAACCTTTGATTTTGCATACTAAATGTACAAAATCTATTTACAAACAGCAAAATTTAAATCATGCAATTCCGACTTTTAGAGCTGGTACCTTATGAAATACAAATATTTGTTAAGGATGTGGGTTTTTTTCTTTACTGTATGTTTTAATACTACCAAGGTCTCTGCTATCCAATGGATATTTCATTGAATTATGCCTGTAAATTACTATCTTAAGAAAACCAATGTTGTGTCTTCCGATTGCTGTACGGCAACACAAAACGCTGGCAGGCTAACATACAACACGGCAGGCTAACTTACAACACGCCGTCACGCTGACATACAACCGCGTCACGTGCTGACACAGCAACACACCGTCACGCGGACATACAAAAGCGTCACGGTGCAACAACAACACGTGAGACACTAACCGTCACGTCTGACTATATCTAACAATCTCGTACACACTGAACACACAACTACGATATCGTCTACGTCTGACAGACTACAACGCAGTCGAACGCGAATATCAGCAGCCGTTTCACGCTGACATTTACTAACAGTTCCGTACTGAAACAGCAACAACGCCATCACTGACACATCAACAGGTCTGTCCGACTGACAGCACAACGGCCGTCACGCGGACACACAAAGGCCGTGACGATGACACACAACACGCCTGTCACACTGACATTAACATCACGCCGTCAGCTGACTGATCACAACAGCCGTACGCTGACATACAAACGCCGTCACAATCTGACATATACAACGCCGTTCACGACTGAAAACACAACACGCCGTACAGTGCTACACACGCCGTCACGCTGACACAACAAGTAACAGCGTCAATCAAACACGCGTCACTGACAAACAACAGGCCGTCGCGCTTGAGCATATCAACAACCGTACATCTGGACACACACGCCTAACTGACACACCACGCCATTCGAGCTGCACAACAACATGCGTTGCTGACATTATCAATACATCTCGGCAAGGTAGCCATATACAACAGGCCGTCATTTCTGAACACTAACATCGCCGTCCGCTGACAACAAGCAGCCTGCATGCTGAATACATTCACGGCAAGGTAAGCATACCAACACGCGTTCAGGCTGACATAAAACACTACGCTCACATTGACATACAAAGACCCAGTTCAGACTGACATACAAAGATGTCCCGTCAGTGATACAAAACGTCGCAGCGCTGACACAACAGCTGTCGCTGAACCTACACCGTCACGCCTGAATTCAAACGACGGCCGTCAGCTGACACATATCACGCGTTCTGTCTGACATACATATCACGCAGGTAACAAATAGCACCGCGTCAGGTGACATACAACACGTTGTCACATTCTGAACATACAACACGCCGTCACATCGACATACATTACCCGTATAGCTTACATGAAAACGCTCGTCTACTGTCTGACAGCCGTCACCTGATCATACTTACAGGTCGTCACATCTGACCACAATAACGCGTCAACGCTGACACTACCACGCCATCACGCTGACCACAACAGGTCGTCACGTGCGAAACTTGGCATACAAACGACTGGTTAAACATGCACACCTAAGCTTACACACCTCATCGGAGGCTAAATATTACAAAGTTGTCCGTCAAAAAGCGTACTGACTTTGCACATACACACGGCGTATGTGACATACTCAATACGTCATGGCTGACATATCAATATCACGAGAAGGTAAGCGATTACAACACCCGATCAGCTGCACACATCAGCGTAGCGACACTACAGCGCCGTCACGCTGAACTAACACGCCGTCACAAGCTGATCATAATCAGAACGCGTGACTGAACAAGACTACGATTTCGTCACACTGAAACAACAACTACGTCCGTCACATCGACACACAACAGCCGTCACACTGACGTACAACTTCGCGTGCACGATCTGACATTAACAAACCACGCCGGTCATACTGAATATACAGACAATCTGCAACCTAACATACAACAACAGCGTCAGGCTACACATAACGCCGTTAGTTGCACAGCAACAACGCAGCTGCATCTACATACATCAACGCAGTACGACTGAAATAAAGACGCCGTCCTACCACAACGCGTCAGGCTGACATAGCAACACGTCCGACAAGATAAACATTACAACGCCGTCACACTGACACACAACAGTGTAGCGTAGCTGAACCAACCGAGGACGGCTGAACACAAACCACCGGCAAGCTAACATATCAACACGCCGTCACCTGGAGCCATCACGTGCCGTCACGCGATCACGTCTGAAACACAACAGGCCTAACTGACACACAAACGCCGTACGCTGACTACACAACAGGACCGTCACACTGACACACAATACGACGGCACGTCTGAACACACAACCGGCCAAGCTACGTACAACACCCGTCAACTGACACAACAGCCGTCACGTCATCACTCTGACATTACAACACGCTCGTCAAACTGACTAATCACAAGTTGTCACGTTCTGACACCCACAGGAGTCGTCGGCGCTGACGACTCAAACGCCGTCACACTGATATACACATGCGTCAAACCAACCCCGCCGCTGACACAGCAAACTCGTCGACGACAATACACGGGCCGTCAAGCTTGACCACACCCGTGTCACCTGCACACAAATCAGGAACGCCTTCAGCGACCGCAAACGCGTTGCCTGGACAGTACAACAGCGTCACCCACAGCAGTACACCAACTGAAATACAACACTCCGACAAAGATAACATACAACACGCCGTCACACTGACACACACTGACTATAGCACACGCCGTCGATGATGTTGACTACACAACGAAGAGGTACTGCTGACACACACAGCCGTACGCTGACACTACAACAACGCGGTCGCACTGACTAACAAACGTGTCACGCTGACTCAACAACACGTACGCTGAACATAACAAGCCGCGTACAGCTGAAACAACACGTTTCACTGCATATAACGCGTCCACACTCTGACTTACCTACTGCCGCGACATCTGACCACAACAGCTTTGTTCCGTCTGACACCCAACGCGTCCGCTGACAACAACGACGCCGTAACAGCTGACATACACACGTCGTTCACACTGACATACAACACGCCGGCACGTGACACAACAAATGGCAGTCAACTGACCACAGCTCAACTGAACATAAAAGCCGTCACACTGACATAACAACACGATGCCGTCACGCTGACACACGAAAAGCTGTCGCATGACCACATCACAACGCCGTACGCTGACACACACACTGCCGTCCGCTGAATACAACATCCGTTTCAGCTGACACATGCCGTCACGCTGAACACCACGACCCGTTCACGCTGAACACGCACACGCCGTCATGCTTGACACACGCGTAGCTGACATAACAACCGCCGGTCACACTGATAACAAACGCCGTCACGTTCTGAACACAAACACGGCGTCACAACTGGACACAACAGGTGTCACGCTGAACACACAACAGCGTCCGTCGCCTGACCTCATGACAATGCGGCAAGCTACATATCACATGTCCATCACGCTGCATACACAGCCGTACGCTGATCACCACACCGTCAGCTGAATAAACAGACCGTAACACTGACACACAACAGCCGTACGCTGAGACACAAACGCTGGCAAGTACATAAACACGTATCGACGTATGACATACAACACCGTCATGCTTAAATACAACCGCGCGTCACGCTGACAAACTATACAACGCAGTCACGCTGATCACAAACACGCGTCAGATGCTTACATACAGTTCGGCAGCACATAACACCGTCACACTGCGTACAACACGTCAATTCGGATCAGCTCGCATTTCGTTCCATAAAAGGAGATGCGTGACGTATGACGTTTATCTTACTTTCATATATAGAACTGCAATTGTAGACCTTCGTCTTTTAAGGGCTTTATTCTCGCTTGTTTAGCTTTTGATCCAAGCAATTTTTGTTGTTTCACGATTTTTACGTTTTTATTTTGATTGTAAAGAAATCACAGGTGATATAAAATTAAAAGATAACAGATTTGCTACTTTTAATTTTTCCATATATATCAAAGAGTTTCCCGAAATGTAGAGATTCATGTTATATTGTTCGTAATTGAATGGCTGTTAATCTATTAGATGTTTCATTAGAGAATTGGTAAAGATGTACGTCACGTTCAAAAAATAGCCCTCCCTATTATGAACACTTTTGATGGGTCTCATCACTGTATAATTAAAGTCAAATATAAGGAGGGTGCTGAATTTTTGGATATCCACACCACTCCGATGGAATCGCCTGTTGTAAGTCTATAAAATACCTATAGATTGTCACGCTTGCATTATTCATTCAATTGAAATCCAGGTAGTTTATTTTGAGGAATAAAATATGGAATATTATTTAAATTGGAAATATACACTACCATCCAATTTTGTAGCACGGCCCAGATGATCCTCTGGAATATTATATGTATCCTTGAGTCAGAATGTTTCTAGCGTAGCTGGCAGAGTCAACATCGAAATAACCATGATTAACGGACATCCGGGTTTAACACAATGTCTTTTTGAAAGAAAAATATTTTTATTTTTTTTTTGGTCAAACATTAAAATATAGCTCATTTAAAGTTCGACAACCCACGATGTGGAACATTATGAATGCCAAAGATATACTCTTGTGTTCTATGTGAAATAGAAGGAATGTCGCAAATGCGGACACTTTTTAAAGTGTATATCAATAACCATACAGTTGAAATGTTGTTGTAACAACAGCATAATATAACCTCATGTTACAACAACCAGATGAATAAATAAGAACTCTCTGTAGCATGGGTTATCTTATATTATATAACGTGGTGTTGCTTTTTAAATTAGTTTATAATGTTTTTTTTTTTGGTGAAATCTTTAACATTTAACAAGTATATTTGATCATTAAAAGTGAAACAAGTTTTGGGGAATTCGTGAATAACCGTTAAATTTGATCATGTATATAGAACGTAAAGTCTTCATGAAGTATCCATGAGTGCTTCGATGGAATTTGGGTTTTATAGAACACATTTCCTGTTTTTATGTTTGATTAGATAGCTTTTACGGCTTAATACACAGGGTGGATCGATTCATGTCACATAGAGAGAATACAACTCAGGGTGAGACGAATTCTCATGTACACAGATGAGAAATACAACCAGGGTATGGAATTCCTGTCACAAATGATATCGTGCTTACATTTATTTCTTAAAGTGGATAAATTTGAATTATCATGATTTTTATCATTATTATTATTTATTAGCGGGGGACACTTATTTGTATTAACCCACACCCCCAAAAAAAATAATAGCTTATTTACACATTATTTTCTTCGCGATTTTATTAAAGATTATCCTGTTATGTCATTGGAAATCTGACATTCTTATTATAAATGTTGTGTTTTAAGTCGAAATCATACTACCTAACTTCTGAGAATAAAATTGGGACAAGATACAAATTTTCTGAATTTATGTAATTCATTTTTTGGTAGGGATATTACGACTGATGTGTTACACAATATTAACCGTTCTCCGACATAGTTTGCTGTGTAACAAGAATTCTAAACGTTCTCACTGATAGTTTTGCTGTGTACAACAATATTGTAACCGTTCGTCCCTGATAAAGTTTGTGTTACTAACAAATATTGTAGTTTCCCTGATAAGTTTATGATGTAAAATATTTGTAAACCGTCTCCTGATAGTTTGCTGTGTCCCAAAGTAATTGTAACCGTTCATCTCTGATATGTTGCTGTGTAACATATTGTATACGTTCCCCTGATATTTACTGTGTTACACATTACTTGTAACCGTTTCCTGATAGTTACTGTGTATACAAAATTGTAACCGTCTGCTTCCTGATAGTTTACTGTTCGTCAGTTTTTTCTTACAACATTATTGTAGCATTATTTGTCCAAGTTCTAATTAAAGATATACTAATTTATTTATTTTATCAATCAAGATGTTTTCCGATCCTTTCTTGGTAAAAAAAAATGGGCCTACAAAATTTTACTCAAAATGAGCAAATTTGCACACAAGTCAGTGGAGTTAATTTTTATCTGGAATAACATGAAACAGAATGTCAATGTTTGAAATATATTGCAATTGGTTGTTTTACAGACCATATATACATGAATAACTTAATTGACTAATACAATTGGTGCTGATACATTATCCAATAGAGAACTGTACATTTGAAATAAAATTATGAAAGCTTTTTAACTGGTTATTTAATCAATAATTATAGGCGTTTATGGATGAGAGTACAATTTTCAACGGAAAATCATGCTGATTTTTGGGGGTTGTTTTGTTTTTATTTTGTTTGTTTTTTATTTTACATTTTTTTTTTTTTAGGTGTGTGTGGTGTTTGTTTTGTTGTGTTGTGGTTTTTTTTTTTTTTTGTTTTTTTTTTTTTTTTTTTTTTGTTTTTTTTTTTTTTTTGTTTTTTTGTTTTTTTGTTTGTTTTTTGTTCTTTTTTTGTTTTTTTTTTTTGTTTTTTTTTTTTTTTTGGGGGGGGGGGTTGTTTTGGTTTTTTGTTTGTTGGTTTTTTTGTTTGTTTTTTTGTTGTTGTATTTGTTGTAGCTTGTTGTCTTGGGGGGTATTTGTTTTGTTTTTTTTTTTGATTTTTTTTGGGGGTTGTTTTAGTTGTTTTTTGAAGGTGGGGCTGGGGTTGGGTGAGGGTTTGATCTGTTTGGGGGGGGTAATGTTTATTTTTATTATTATTATATTGTTTGTTTGTCTTATGTTCTTTATGTTTTTAGTTTTGTTTGGTAGGGGGGGGGGTTGGTCGATTGGCAACAAGTTCCCACGTCCGTGATCACATTACTGTCAACGATTTGACGTTTCTAATTATATTTTAATTTAAAAAATAATCTTCCCGAAAATATTAGATTTCTGAGAAAATACTACCTTACTGAAACATTATATTGTATAATCTTGTTGAAATATTGCTGTAATTCTATATTGAAAAATGTTGAAGATTAAGTATGTAACATATCTATTGAAAATTTATAGTATATAGTATATTATTAAAATATTAATTATATGCTATATTATATTGAACAAAATATCATATGTACTTCATTGAACATGTGTATTCAAATCTACTTTGAAATATAGAGTTTGTTATCTATTGAAAAAATATATAATTAATTCAATGTACGCTCTATTCTTCTTACCATTGGTGTCTTCTTTTTTAAAAGTTTTTTTTTTTTCATTATGCATTATCGTTCTTTCAAATATAAGCTCTTATGCCATGAGAATCGCTTGGCAGTTAAAAGATTTAAGTGCGGTAACAAACTGTAAAAGTCTTTTTAAATTCCTCTTCTCCATCCTGAGACTTCACAACATAAATTTTCCTGAGAGTAATCCTGTCGGTATTTCTATGTATGCCTGAAATTTTTGGGTACTTTTATTATTATAATAATTTTATATTTAATATCATCAATTTAATTTTTATTTACGTGATACTTAGCAGCCGATTTCATTGGATTAAAACATTTTAAGAAATTGAGCTATTTCCAGAATCGGGTACCTGATACAACAAAGTAAAAGTCTAGATAACAGATATATTGTTGTTGTTTAAAAGTTACATGATAAAGAAATAAATCATTATATTTTTTTCGGGTGATAATGCAGTGTTTACCGGAATTTTAGACGGTAACAACTTATAAAATCATAGCTTCGCCATCTGATGAGTTTTACCGTTAAAAATGCTCGGTGATTACCTGCTCACCGAAAAAATATAAGATTAATTTCTTATATATATTTAATTTGATCTAAAAATGAATTTTGGAGTAACTGTTTGACGTTTATGAAAATTTAGTATTTATGGTTTAAAAAATGTCATATATTTTGAACTATTCGACCAGATTGTCCACATCTACATGCATTTCAAAATAAACAAAATAATTTCCAATATCCATTACTTTTCAGTTTTAAATTGTTGTTGTTGTTTTGATTTTTGTTTTGTTTTGTTTTTGTTTTTTTGTTTTTTTGTTTTGTTGCTTTTTTTTTTTTTTTTTTTTTTTTTAATTTTGTCTTTTTTTTGTTTTTGTTTTTTTTGGTTTTTTTTTTTGTTGGTTTTGTTTGTTTGGGGGATCGTTATTTTTTTTTTTTTTTGGGGGGGGTGTATATTTGTTTTTGTTTTTACATTATAAATAAAACATTCCACAATATTATTTTGATATTTATAGATAAGAACTAATGGACTAATGGATACGTGTAGTATTACTAGACAGTTATAATAAGAGGTCATGGATCAAAATTTTCGAGTTCCTTTTAAAAATAGCAAATAGAGAGGAAAAAAAAATTAGCCGGGCTATAATAGTAAGAAAAAAAAAATATTATAGATTATGTACATGTATTTTATCTTATAATTATCATCTCAGGTGGAAAAGGGAGATATTGTTTCATGTCAAATTATTACTTTCATAATCTTATCACGATATTCACAAATTCACAATTTTTAACTATTTTTAGATGTAAATTAACTAGATATTTTAAAATCAGACTGTATTACAGTATTTCATATCGATCAAAAGAAAAACATACCCATTGATATTTTCATTATTATTCTAAATGATTGATACCGTTTAGTGCAATCTTATCAGATTATTATTATTATTTTTTTTTTTCTTTAGAATTTTGGTTGAGTGATATATATTATATATTTGTTTTTTTCCTCACAATTTTGATGTCCTTATCATATATTTTCAGTGCGCAATGTCATTGCAGTATTTTTTGTAAAAGGAAAAATATAAATTTTGTTAAACATTTCTCTGCTAACCGATGCAATGCCCTTTACATCCCTCTAAAATATTTCTCCTGTTGACCTAGTGCCCGTTTAAAATGCTAATGATGTGTGACGTCACGCAGATGTATTATGGGATATCAAACAACAATATCCGCGTTGCAATGAGATCGGAAAATAATTAGAAAATGTGCTTTATTTTGACTTCAGTATTATGGATGTAAAAGAAATGGGGGAAAGGGTATTTGCTGCGGAACGTTTACTCAAGAAAAGGATTCGAAAGGTAGGAAATTTACCAGGTTTTCTACTTGCATTTCATCGCTTTTGTTGTGCACTCGGCCCAAGTATCGAATTCTGTCTTTCATTGTAGGCGCGTGTTGAATATTTTGTGAAGTGGAAAGGCTGGTCACACAAGTAAGTTAACATGTTTTGTCAGTCCAACCTTTGTTTATTTTCACAAGATAACAATGGCGTATGCTAAGTATGATGTCACCCACGTAATGCATCTATTGTAGATTTAACACATGGGAACCAGAGGAAAACATTCTCGATCACCGCCTCACGGAGGCGTTCAATTCTGGGTAGGTGAATAACCCATAACTTTTGATACAACCAGAATATTGACAGATATATTTTAGAGTTAATCTTGCATGACAATATTCAAGCTCAAAACTATATGGGGGCCTATGTACTCCAATTTATACTCCACTGTCTGAAACATGCAATTAAAATTTTGTGACATAATTGATGCATGCAATGTTATATTGGCCTAGAGATATGAAATTTCTTTTTATAAAATTTAGATTAGACAAGGAAACATTGCCCAAAAAACGGGGACCAAAACCGAAAAAACGGAAACCTGAGGTAAATATCCACTTCATAGACTATGTACCATAATTTCAATACACTTTATTTTTTTCACAATTGTAGGAAAAATCATGTCATCGAGTGAAATGATTTTACTGGATAATGTCATTTTTCATTCCTTCATTTCATTCTATCTGGAGTCTGGGAATAGCATACATAAGATGTCATTGGTTTGGGTTTAGTCAGATTCCCCATTGATTTATGGCTCAGACTGCCAGCGATAATCTTCTAAACCCCAGCTGTTTCTGAAATTTCTGCATTGAAGATAATTTTGTATAATTTAACTATGTCCATTTGTGTGGGGTTTTTGTTTGTTTGTGGGGTGTTTTTTGTTTGTTTGTTTTGTTGTATTTTTGTATTTTTATATTTATTTTTTTTCGTTTTTGTGTAGGTTTTTTTTTTTTTTTTTTGTTTGTTTTATGTTATTTTCTTTTAAGACTAAGCATTTTTCCTCCCTCTTCTCTTAATTAGAATTTTGTTTTTAAATTATTTTTGAAAAAAGAAAGGGTTAAGACCATGTTAAGAAAAAAAAAAAAAAAAGATACTGGAAACTAAGAGGCTTATGAAAATGTCATAGGTTTGTGAGGAAATTTTTTTTTTTTTTTTCTAAATGAAATATATTGATAACTTGGAGAATTTATATTGGTATAAGTTACACAATTTACTTCATCGGAATGTACCTTCATGATTTTGAAATGGGAGGGAGTGGGGGGGGGGGGGGGTAATCCAATATAATGCCGAATTATGATTACTACATTTATTGTAACGTTAAAAAAAACATGTTTTCATGAAGGTATATAGCGAAATTTTCCGATTACCTTTCAATCTGTACGACATTATCTTGTGCTGTTTGATATTTTGTAGGAACCCCCTAAAGGCGATACTGCAGACTCCTCTGACATGGAGACCACGACAGACGATGATGACGATGAATCGACGACTTCGGAGAATTCTGGATCTGAAACAGAAGACGAGCCATTTCATTCCCTCAAAGACGAGCATTCCAAGAGTATTCCGTCAAAAGACTCAAATGTTGACGAAAAGTCGAGAACAAAAGGCAGCGAGCGATTGGATAAAAATCACGACACAGATGAAGAAGATTCCCCACACATTTTTGATACACCTGGACTGAAGCGTTCCGACTCCCCCTCGCCCCCCGTGTTGACCCCTATTCGACGATCTTACCGACGCAGACCAAGCGGACGAGGTCCGGGCCGACCGCCTCTAAACCGACCGTCTGTTTCATCAAATGATGGAAACGGACCGCCATCATTGCGAGTTGTGATTCGAGGGAGGGGTCGCGGTAGAGGCCGGGGCAGGGGGCACTCTGAACCTCGCCTGAGGAGTCGAGGGAGAGGTAGGGGCACTGGAAAAGTGGGTCGTCCCCGGGGAAGCGGCAAGGTGGGCCGACCCCGAGGCCGCGCGTCAATTCATTCGTTCCGACGAAGACCGCGCCTTAACATCCTGACTGGGCTTCCAGACGACCGCTATTTGCAAGACAGACTGAAAAAGATAAAACTGAAAGCGTTAGGACTGAGTACCAAACAGACAAATGTCGCCAAAAATAAACACAAAGACAAAAATAAATCATTAATGGGAATTAATGTTGAGAATCACAAAAGAGACGGTATGAAAATGTGTGTGCCAAAATTGGATGATGACAAGGAATATTGGTGCCCCTCTCCAGCGGTGACGAAACATCTGGACCACGTGATGATTACAGACGTGGCTGCAGACGATAACATGATTACTATTAGAGAATCATCCTCAGATGTTGGTTTTTTCAAAAATCGGGAAGAAAATTCGGAAATGGCTGGAACTTAGTACCTTCAAAGTGTTCATTTTAGAGACGGAATCTTTCACTCTGTTCATCGTAATATTTTAGACAAAAAGTATTAATAATCGGTGCTATTGTAGAATTCAATTATGTGCAAATTTCAAAAGGCATCCCTACTAATCGAATCTACAGAAGCGTAAACATTTCAATGCATTTTAGTTTTGATCTATACACTGGTGGCCATGTCGTAGTATGTATGTTAACATACATGTAAATAAATTATTGGTTGTTTTCATGAATGTAATTTTTAGATTTCATTTTTCATGTAAACAGTATGCGCGACAAAGATCTAAATTTTAGAAGTACTAGACGTACATGTAATATACATGTATGCATATTTGATTTATTTAAAATACCGTAATATGAGTTGTTTTGTATACATTCCGATTTATTATAATTCTTTTTTTTTTTTTTTTTTCACAATGTGAATATGATTTTGTTCCATCACATTGGTGTTACATTTGTATCACGAGGTGATAATGTATGTACGAGGGCCGTTCAAAAAATACGTATAAACTTTTGTCATAACTATATTTTATTTAACGTCATATTACAACCAAATTTAGTAGATATGTTTTAACCATAAATCCAACTAATTTTAATTAAAAAATTCCAATATATTCCGATATATCTAATAGAGCAGATCTAAAACTGTGAAAATGGGGTCACGGAGCACGTCGGAATTTGGTACTATACAAACAATACTATCATATCTCTGACAAATTGCTCTAAAACGAAAAAAAAATTAGATACTTAAATCAAGAATTGTTACCTCATTTCACGACTTAAATTTTGACGCAATATATTGCTTTGTTGAACGAAAATCGCTTATAGAGGTGAGGTAACCCTCGTAAAAAAAATACCCAAAAAAAAGTTGACGTCGCATAATGTTACGGAGCACCGAGTAGCGATAGCACTTTTGTTGCCGTCAAGAAAACCCCGATATAAACTTTTAATATGCTAGACAAAGAAAAAAAATATATGTTAAAAGACAGGCCTGTATTTTTCTTTATAAATGACATAGGGGTTTTTGAGAGATAAAAACTCGGGATAGAATGATTGATGACCTAGGAAAGATCAAATAATCCGTAAAAATCACGTCGCATTGACACGTTTTGAGCTAAAAATTTGAACGTCATTTGTTGAGTTTTAAATGAGATACAGCGCTTACAATTCTTTGATATGTAAACATGGCTCGAGCCTTGTTTTTATTATACTCCCCGCAAACGAAGTTATTTTTTGGGGGGAGGGGGGGTATATAAGAAATGAATCTATATTTTTTTCGGGTGATGCAGGGTAATCACCGTAAATTTTAAGACGTTTAAGGCTCATCTATTAATGAACAGTTTTCCTTAAAATCTCGGTGAAACCTGCAATATCACCCAAAAATTATAAGATTTATATTTCTTATCATTTAATTATTATTACAACAACAAAATAAGTTCCATTAGACTTTACTTGTTTGGTTCAGGGTATGCTGATCGAAAAATCACCGTCAATTTCTAAAGAGTAGTTTTAACCAATGAGGAATCAGCGCTAGGTGATCATGCGTGAAATAAAACTAAACATGATATAGGTCTTCACCCTGGTCTGATCTGTCCACGCAAGTATGTTGTCCACCAACTGCTCCTGAAAACCGACTTATGCAGGGAATTTTTATGAAACTTTGTGGAAGTGATTAGAATTACATAATGGAGATGTGCATTATTGTCCAGGATTTTGTTTTTGGACAGATTCTATGTAGAGATATGACCACGTTTGGACTTGGGCATTTCACCAATATACCCTATATCAGGCGTTCGCCCAGCACCCCCCTTTTTCCCCAAAAACTCCCACGACTTGCAGGATTATTTATTATGAAACCTTTGTGGAGTGTTAGAATACAAAATGGAGATGTGCAATATTGGTCAGGAATTTTGTTTTGGACAATTGCATCAGTGCGTTGTCCACAGTTCCTCCTAAACAATAATGTACTATATTATTACCCATTGATTAGACAACTTCTGTTTAGTCTGAGAAAATCCGTTGTGTTCATTATGTAGTGTGCCCCGCGGAGGGTATTAGTCCCGATAGGACAGTTCTAGTTTACATAAAGATTGCTTCACAGAAAACACCATGTTTAAAACAAAACGAGATGTGAGAAGAACTTGTAATTTGAAAAAATCTGGCCTTTAAAAAGGAACGTGTACTAAGCAATATTTCATACTAGTAACAAAAACAAGGCTCGAGCCTAAAATTACGTGCTGTACTCGATTTTGTATGTGTTTTTTGGACTATGATTACGTTTGATACTTTGTTACTTCGCCATTTTATATTTGTAACTCAACAAATGATGTTCGAATTGCTGACCATTAGAAATATCCCAAGTGAGCATTGTAAACATTAAAAATGAAAATCTAAACATTTTTAGCTCGAAACGTGCCCATGTCCCTTTAACTTATACTACTCCAACAATAGTTAACAAACTAGATGTCAAGTACATGTACTATAGAGATGTTTTTAATGAGTTGGTAAGGCGCTACAGACTTCGAGTGAGATGTATAAAAATATTTATTGTGAGAAACTGAAATACATTATCGTAACGTTATGGTTTTAAAGTTATCATTGCTCCGTGGTGACAAACAATGCGGGTTTTAAATTTTAATAACACCAGTTCCATCTAATCAAATGCGATGAAAATTCATAGAATAAATGTTTTAACATCAGATAATGTGTTGACTTTGAATTTCTTACAAATAATTTGAAAAAGAGAGACATTTTCTACGTATTTTTTGAATGGCCCTCGTATGTAGTCCTGTTATTGAGGGCCTTTATTCTTATCAGTTTGCCATGTACACATGTGTACAGCGTGTTCAATGTAGTAATCGTAAAAGGATACTCGAAAAAAAAAATACTGGTAACACATATTAGGAGCGAAAAACATAAAAAGTGTTTGGAAATTGGAGGAAAGAGATATGTAATGATATCTTGGTGGGCGGTTTTCATGAATATCTTGAACACTCATTACATTGCCCCCTTCTCATACGGGTTTTCATCAATATGGATGACGGTGGACGTAAGGGTTTTAAACAAGATAAAGGTAAAATTTCATTGAATTCATAACAATAGGATAAAATGCACAGTATCAACGTATTCACATCCCAAATCATCAAAGCACTAAAACAGCATATTTACAATGAGAATTTTCCCCCCTTACTCATTCATTTAGTCGTTCGCAATTCATCCATTTTCCACCCGCTGAAATGTCTTATAAAATTTGCAACAGTCGCAATTTACGAGACTGTTGCTAAAGTTTAAATTAAACGACAGTTCAAAGATATTTTAAAATATATCTTAATATATGTATATCTACATCTTGAAAAAGAAAACAAAAAATGTCGTAGAAGGCAAAATGAATTACTCTTTTACATACATCCTTTTTTTTTTTTTTTTTTTTTTTAGGCCTATTCGTTGTTGCAATTTTAAGTTCTATTTTAAGATATACTGGTTCTATATTTTAAGTCTACATAACGGATCAATTCAGGGTAACAAAAAAATATATTAAGGGAAGGGAGGGGGGGGGGTGTTACGCAGAATTATCAGGTTTCTTTAGTGTGTGTGAATTTTTTATATTTTCAAACCTCTAATTTATTATCTATAGTGTTGAACTCAAAGTTGGTCTAAACAGCATTCTCCGCATTTAAACAGCATTTTAAGCATTTAAGCACCGGTTTCGACATGGATTGAATTTGAAAGCCTGTAAGGTAGACCTGCTCCTAAGATCTTCCCTTTTTAAAGACAATATGTGATAGGTTATATATAATCTTATGAACAATTTACTGTAGCATTTTTTTAGGGGGACCCCTGCCTTTGGGTCTAAGAGTAAGAAATCCGAAGAGAGAGAGGGGAAAAAAAAACAACAAACAAACAAAACAAAAAAACGGGACCTGTTCTGGTTTTTTTTTGTTTTTTTGGTTTTGTTTTTTTTTTTTTTAAACCCTGCATGCATGGTTACATATTTGGAGTATTGCTGGTCAATCAGTTGCACCGCTGGCAGTTTTTGCTGTGGTTATTGTTTGACATAGTTTGAATCTACCTCGCCCCTCTCATTAATATTGCTTTTTCAAAGTTATGGTTATATTTTCCTTCAATATTCTAGATGAATTTAATCTAGCGCCAAGTGAATATCGAGAATGGCCTATAGATTCGGTACGGGGGGATATTAGATGAACATTAAAATTCTGAAAGCATGATTTAATTAAAATCAAAATCGTCTTGGGGATGTATTTTTCACTGCATTTCATAAAGTACCATAAAAATGGATGGTGGAGAGAATCGTAGTTAATCAAAATTCGCAATACATAGCAGTAAAAGTGCATGTATACTGTTCAAAGGGAGGGTGACCCCCCCCCCCCCCCTTTAGCTCTTCCTGCGTGCCAAATTTCTTCGGTGAATTGTCAATTTTTCCTCTGCCACTTTTAAAAACGATGCTATGTGACTATTAATTGTACAGAAATGGAAAACGAACAGTGTCCCAAACAGAATACAAAATGGGAGTTGGGCAAACACGGACTCCAGGATACACCAGATGTGGGATCGGGTGCCTAGAATGATTAAGCATCCCCTGTCGACCGAACACCCCCGCCGTGAACCCGTTGTCTTGATCAGATAAAGGAAGCAAAATAGTAGTTAAAACCCGTGTATAATTTAAAGAACGGCCTTTTTATAAATATTAACGTCCTGTTGTTTGTTTACATGCAGGAAGACAATATTTTTAAATCTGATCTGTATTTATGACAGATAACGACTACTTTGCACCCCGCCGATCGTAATTTGCAAAGTAAATGCGCGGCGAAGAAAAAAGACACCTTGCTAACAGGAGAAGATGGCACGGGAAAGAGCCATATTATCAAGTACTTTATTTTTAAAGGGGCATGGACACGTTTTGAG